>OVBJ01000491.1:0-53743 GCA_900406535.1 Noccaea bulbosa | reverse complement strand
CGCTAGAAACTCTCCGTAGTCTATCGTCCCGCTGTTGTCGATATCCGCCTGTAAAACCAAAAAAAACAAAATGCTTTTCAGTTCAAGTCCCCATTGATGTTGAAAAGAAAACAAGAAAAGAGAGTTTGTTTCGGTTACGATCATACCGCGTCCATAAGAGACTTGATCTCTGATTCCATCAGCTCGGATCCGACTCTCTTCAAACCGGCTTTGAGCTCTTCGAATGTGATCGTGCCGCTGTTGTCCGTGTCTATCATTTTGAACAGCTCCTTCAAACCTCCAATCTCTTCCTCTGAAAGTCTCTCAGCTATCACCCGTAAGGCCATTTTCTTGATCTTGTTCATTTGCGAGAACTGCTTTAGCCTTGACAAGACCGCCGGATCGAGAGGCTTGTCCGGTGCCGCGTGTTCATCGACGATCCACGGGTGACCTTTAACACCACACATTTCCAACAGCAAACTCAGTAAAACTCAAAACACTCAAATAATGTTTAAAGAAACTATAAACTTACACAAGGCCTCATGAGCGGAGACGCGTTTCTTGGGGCTTCTTTCGAGCATTTTGTTGATCAAATCTTTAGCAGCTTCCGAGATGCTAGGCCACGGGTCGGATTTGAAATCTAACTTCCCTTGCAATATCTGTCTAAAGATACCAGACTCGGTCTCTGCAAGTTGTCAAAGACATAAGAATCATTCGTACGAAAAACCCGAAAAGTTGATGCATTCTTGTAGACTAGTCTAGTTACCAGCCCAGAAAGGAGGAACACCGCTGAGTAAGATGTAGAGGATAACACCGGCGCTCCACACGTCGATTTCAGGTCCGTAACATTTCTTTAGAACCTCCGGTGCCACGTAGTACGGACTTCCTACTACGTCGTATAGATATTGTCCTGAAGCAAGCAAGCAAATGCAGAACCATTTCAATCAACGCATCATGAAGAACATATATATACAAGATATGTTCCTCTAACAAAGAAACAATGCTCAGCCGAAATAAAAGTCCGTTATTTCGGTTTTTATNTTTTTTTTTAAAAAAACAAAAAAAAAAAAAAAAAAAAAAAAAATTCCAATCAAGTTTCAGAGACTCAATGGATACAAGAAATGTTTCCCCTAACAAAGAAACAATGGTCATCAAAATCCAAGTCCCTTTAGTTTTCGATTTTTCAATTCAAGATAAGAGCAAGAACAAACCTGTCTCAACCAAGAAAATTTAAGCATAAGCACAGATAGGAACAAACTTGATCGGAAACGAACGGACCTGGTTTGTAGAAGACAGACAAACCAAAATCGGTGGCTTTAAGCTTAGCATCTTCTTTAGGGCTATCAAACAAGAAATTCTCAGGTTTGAGATCTCTATGCATGACACCAAGCGAATGACAAGCCTCGACGACACCGAGAATCGTCTTGATAAGCTTCACGGCCTCGCGCTCGCTGAAATGGCCTTTCGAAACAATCCGATCAAAGAGCTCTCCTCCTTCGCAAACCTCCATGACGATGTGGACGAAGACGGAGTCCTCGTAAGTGCCCTTGATCCGGACGACGTTCGGGTGCTCGGAGAGATGGTGCATGATCTGAATCTCGCGCCAGACATCCTCGTAATCCTCGCGGCAGACGAGTTTCCGCTTCGGGATTGATTTGCAGGCGTAATTGGCGGAGGTCGATTTCTCGGTGCAGAGGTAGGTCGTGCCGAATTGGCCTTGGCCTAGCTTTTTGCCGAGGAGGTAGTGGTCGCGCAGTCGTGGCGTTTGGTATGGAAGAACAGTGTTTGAAGGGCGTCTAGGGTTTGGTTTCTCCATTTGCGATCTTGATTTGATTTGAGGATTGTTTTTTTCCCTGTAGAGGAGACGATGGTGATGAATATTAACGGACTTTTTCTTTGTTCCAAGAAACCAAAACGTTGTTCCTTGATTCCTTCTTCCCTCTTCTCCATATTTTGACTCACTCTTAATATATAACTTAAAAATTAATTAATGTCATCACATTTGTCTATTTTTCTCTCATTAAAAATGTTTTTGTTTTTCTATTATTATTAAAACATTCAGCAGCATAATTTCAAAACATTATCTTGGTTTTGATAATTGGAAAGACTTTTTGCAGCTCTCGTTTGTCCGACAATCCATTGAGCGGGATTTCAATGAAGCTAGTTCAATTTGAAGAACATAGAAGGAGACACATCAAAACAAGAGTAAATCATAGAAGAAAGAGACACATCAAAGTCTGGGAATTCAAATTTTTCTATACCAACTATCGATAAAAACATAGCAGTCCGTTTTCAGACTGTTTGGAGGTTCTTCAAAATAGCTCTGAAATAAAGGTTTGAATGGTATCATCAATGTGCCCTCACAAAAATTATGTTCTCATTAATATGTAGATGCAGAAAAGATCATTGTTTTTTGGGAAATTTGGCAAAATACACATAAACAAAAGAGTTTTTGTCATAATACACATTTTTGCCAAATATTTGTTCATTTAATGTTTTTGAAATTTATAATCCAATTTTGTCTCTCATATTAATTATATAACTAAAAATAAATTGTAAAAATACTGTAAAAAGTCTTAAGATCATTGTTCTGAATTTTCAGAATTTTTTTGGATTTAAAAAATATTTATTTATGTGTATTAAATATGTTACGGGTATTAAAGTTAAAAATAGTTAAAAATGCAAAAATGTGTATTGGGACAATGTCTTTTTTCTTGTGTATTTTGCCAAATTTCTCTTGTTTTATTTACACCCCCTGTATTTATCGTATTTCTTCTATGTTGTATTTACACACCAAAAAGAAAAATCAAGAGATTTGGTCGGATATTAAAAGTTTAAATCATTGTCTAATTTTTGAAAAATACTCCATATATATATATTTTCCCTACGTACGGAGAAGTAAAAATAATAATAAAGAACCAAATAAATTTTCTATGCAGCCAAAGTAAACAATAAAGTAACTAGCCTTGAAAATAAAATAAAATTCAACTAGACATTTGCATAGGTAATGTTATTATTGATTATTGGTCGAGGCTAGTGGGGTTGGGTCGTAGAAAGAGAAGATTGGTGGATAATGGAGAACACGTCTACATGACTTGGACCCACTTTATCTGCACGTCTCATTCACATTCTTTATGGAGACTTGTGATATGGAATCCAGTTGTCTTTTTTTACTTCTTTGGGTTTTAGAATCAAGTTGTCTTCTATCCAATTTATAATGCGCCAATTAATTATTACAAACTGGAGCAACTCGTTTTGAAACCAAGTTATCAACTATTGTCCGAATTCCGAAAACAACTTGAGAAAAAAGAAGGTATATTGACCTCTTCAAAAGGAGAAACGTTGCTGCTAGGGATCGCTTTCGATGGTAGATTGTTGTGCACGTTGATCTATAGTTTCATTGAAATTTATGCCCCAGACACGACTTATGTAAATTTTGTAGGTGATAGATCTATGGTTTCATTGAAATTTTATATCTTGGTTCAGCTATACAAAGTTTCATACCCAGAACCACACCAAATTTCTGCAGAGTCTCTGAACATGGGAGTTGGACTCTACCCGCAAATGATTGAAAAAGTAGGCCAAAGGCATAGTTGACAAACAAAATAATATGCAAAGTAATATGGAATATGGAAGTTATGTCGGGGCATTCCAAATTGGTGCACCAAAACATTGAACAAAAATATAATTTAGCAATAAAAACAAACATTGTTCCATCGCAGTTTCTTGCTTCTCCTCCTTGAAGCTGTCGTAGGTTTTGAATTTGATCGTCGCTTCTATCTTCCTCTCTTGTTCAGGTAATCATTGATCTCTGGGTTTGCTCGTAGTGGATATTTTTTGTATTGTGATAATCACATAAAAAGCAAACCTTTTGATTTGACGAGTACTTCATCATATTTGTTTCTTTTTTAGTTTTGTTTTTGGGAGGATTTAGAAGATGTCTGAAAGGAGAGGGCCTGATCCACCTCCGTCTCAGAGGCAGGTTCTTCGGGCTCAACCTGCTGATTATCTCCGAGAGTTTATGCAAGACGAGAGTAATGTGGTGCCATCGTGTATTGTGGAGGTTGCTCCGATCCTTCTTGTAGCAAATAAAGTAGAAGACAATAACCCGCGTGTTGCTTACTTATGTGAGTTAATTAAAAATCTTGTATAAAAGTAGCTTGATGATGTGATTTGCTCATCTCAAACGATTCTGAAACAATCCATGTATGTTTGCTTTATAAGGTCGGGCTTATGCGTTGCAGAAGGCAAACATGATTGATCCCACATCAAGTGGACGTGGTGTTAGCAAGTTTAAGACTGCTCTTCTTCAACGCCTAGAACGGGTGAATAATCATCGCTTCATTCTACTATGCTTTATTAGTTTCGTTTTGCAAGCCGTTGTCCTGCCCATAATAAAAATCTTTATGGGGATTATTTGTTGAACTTTTGCAGGAGAATCAAACAACTCTTGCAGGAAAGCAGAAGAATGATACACACGAAGTGCAAAGTTTATACCTGTAAGTAGATTTAAAGCAAGAACAGATTCAAGCTTATAACTAATAAGAGCTTATTTGAAATAGATGGAAAATAAAATAGAGCATAATTCCAGTGCAAGAAAATAAAGAAACGAAAATTAATTAAGAGACAATCAAGATTAAAAGATTAAAATTGCTGAGAAAACCGACCGGTTTATATTTGATGGAACTGTTTGCATGTTCAGATTCTTGTTTTATGATTTATCCTCATGCGTGTGTCATTCAGAATACAAATTTGTTTTTGCCTTTAGCTCACAACTTAAAAAGGCATACCAAACGGCTGACGTTCTCTTTGAAGTCTTGAAGATTGCTAATCAGACCGAAGATGTGGAAGTGGCTGATGAGGTGACCTGATAGTAGATTATATTATATATTGTAGTATTAAAAACGCTTACCTCTATTCTTATGCAGGTCTCTTTAGCCATGTATGCATGGGAAGTCATTGATTAATTTTTATATCATCAACTCGTTTACCAAATTATTGGCTCACTTGTTTCTGTTCATCCCTTTTTTTTTTCCTGGTAGATTTTGGAAGCCCACAAAATGGTCGAAGAAAGTAAGCAAAATTTGCGTGCCTTACAGCACTCTTCCCCTTGATCTTCCTGATAGTCAAAATCAAGCTATAATGATGCTTCAGTGTCATGTTTAATTTGTCTTTTGAGTGAAGAAAATAAGTATTTGCGCGTTATTGCGTGCTCTTCTTTGTTCTTTTTGAGTGAAGAAAATAAGTTTTTCAGTATATCTGAAATGTCAAACACATGGTCTTCTTAAATGCATCACACATTTGAATGTGTTTTATATAAAACGACACTTCATTTAGGCTTTATTGCGAGTTTATCGATGAATTTACAAAGATAAATCAAGATATTTGGAACGTTTTGTCACTAGTTGAATATACGAAGATCAATTTTTAGAAATTGGATCATATCATGTTTATGATGTAAATTATGCTAGGGTTCAACGAATATTCGATTTGGAACTATTGAACTATCTAGTCATACAATGACAGTATTCAGGAAACGAAAGAGTATATGATTTTGAATTTACGATATTCCGAAGTGCTAGCTACCAGAAACAGGAAGAGAGAGACACACACGAACATTCAGATTTATAGATTAAAGTTTAGCAATGTATCATGAAATAACACTTGAGAGCAAGATTCATCAACAGAAGAGCACATGACTTACTTTTAAGATGATGATGTCCACAAGACATGCATTGTATTCAAGTCGCTCAGGCTTGTTGACTTGAGTGATGTTTTATAAAGCTCTCTTAGTTTTCCAGAGTCTCCAGATCTTCCAGAGTTTTGAGACTTGTTTGCTCCTTCCCCAGGTAAGGATAACGCCAGCATTCGCTTAAGAACCATCTGCAGTTGTGCCAAGAATTTCGAGTAGAGCTCCGGGTCCTCGGTTCTTAATGATTCCGCATATGTTTTGGAGATGTGACGGCCTTCGAGCAGGCGTGACAAAGCCGACTCGAGCATCTGAAGCAAAAACAAGAGAAGGATTACAACTTTCAAGGTAAAATCAAAGAAAACGCCTGAAATAATCAGAGGGGATTGAGTGCTTACAGTGTTTGATTGCCAGAAGTTAGAAAGGCTGAAGGAAAGAGCCGATCTCTCTATCAGAATCGTAAGAAACATACAAGGATGATTCTCGGGGCCATAAAAGTCCATCGACTTCTGCCAATTCCTATCTGCCAATAGAGCGTATTGCTTGGCTCTCTGGACGACATTAGTCTCGGGTTTGGCAAGACTTCCTTGACGCTCTGACTCCAAAAACCTCAAACAGCATTCTTTGTGATACCGCGCTAGCTGAAGATAAGCATATGCGGCTTCCTGTTTACGTATTTCCCCAAGAGATTCGTATAACGCCAAGGCCTCTCTTATTGCATCACTTGCTGATACTCTTCTGTCAAACGAAGAATCACGAGTGTTTTCTAACGTACTCTTCTGCTGTCCACGAGCTGCAGCGGTTGTGTCTTCTTTCGCTAAAAGCATTCCAAACCTGAGATATGTATGAGCAAGCTGTGTGTAGACTTCCACTTTCAGATTTTCTGGAACCTCTTCAGTTGCAACACTGAGTTCCGTCTTCGCTGCCATGTAATACTTCAGTGACTTGCTGTATTCTAACTTTGCAGTCTCCAGAGACTGTTGGTAAGCATTTTTAAGAGCAGGATGAAGTTTCAGAGCTTCCATCTTTGGAACCATTTCTTCAGCTAAAGCTCGCCGTCCGTGACCCAAGTTGCAGTTGATTAGGATAACATTAGTATGATCGCAAACTTCCTTGAATGCCGTTATAGCATCAGCAAAGGCATCTTCAGCTTTTCTGAGCTCTTTGCTCCCGAGACGGTTCCGACCAAGCTCATTATATACCCACCCTTTCTTTCTAATGACAGACTGAAACTCACTAGAGCCGCTTGGAAGCTCATGCAATGCTCTTCGGGTTTCCTCATAACAGTTTAAGGCAGACAAGAGATTGCTTTCTGCATCATCAGTCTCAGACCTCTTGAGATACTTGAATATTCCGCCTTTTTTTGCTTCTGCGGGTTCCTTAGAGTTAGATTCATCCTTTGTTCCCACTGATGTATCTTCTTCTTTATGGCTCTTGTTCGCAGCTGTTACATTAACACATTCATCTTCAACATTTCGTGAGAGCTTGCTGTCGACATTCTTGGACTTCGATTTTCTATTTTGCTTTCTGCTTTGAGGAACAGTACGAGCACTACTTCCATTGCTGCTGCTGCTGCTACTTGCGCTGCTTCCACTGCTTGCTCTGTCACTCTTACAGCTGCAGTTTACTAATGAACATGAGGCACAATTTTGACTGTACTCAGTTAACTTCTTCTTGAGCCGCTTTACTTCCTTCACGACTTCAGACGGCATTTTTAACTGTTTCTGATTCGTAGATGTCTCCTCTGCTTTTCTTGAGAGCTCCTGGCCTTTAAGAACGTGGAACTCAACATATATATCACCAACCAACATCCATACTTTGGCCCAGAAGAGACGTGTTGATGAAAGTTCTGCAAAACTGATATCACATGGCCCTGATTTTGCATCCAAATCTTCCACTTGTGTTGTCGCATTGGACTTTGACTGCACTGAAAGAGACTTGTTCATTGAGGAAACAAACAATGTCTCCTCAAACTTCTGCGGCATTGATCCGTAAAGGGAGCAAGCTAACTCCACAGTATTCAAAGCTTGGTGCAACTGCCCATCGTCTTTGTAAGCTTCCCCTAAAGACAAATATGACTCACCAAGAAGCAGTACGAGGTTCCACAATTTCCTGTCTAGTTTAGATGTTGGGAGCCAGTTACGGATATCACAGACCTCAATACAATCAGGGTCACCACATGCGCATTTGGAAACATCGACAGAAGGCAATGTATTATGAAATGCACCCTCTTGTTCTGAAGACTGTAGTTGCCGTGTCCACCTTAGAGACTTTATAGCTTGAGAAACATGGTGAACTGCTGCTAGTTTGGATGAAATCGGACTGATAATTGTCTGAAGCAGAGGCGCAGGAGCAAGATCGAAACTAGTATCTGAACTGGATTTCATGACAGAGCTTTCAGCATCATCGGAATCTGGACCATCTGAACTTGAGAGTTCCTTACAAGGTAACACATCTGCCTCCGACTTCGGTCTAGCAGGTATTAAAGGCGACGAACCCGAGTAGTCTTCAGCGAACTCGTCTTGCGAGAAAACCACAGCCTCACTTTCATTGTCAACAACAGCAACTGGATCAAGTGGTTCCTCCTCTAGGTCTGTTATTTGGACTTCTCGTTGCACATTATTAGACTCAAAAGTCAAGTCAACTTCCTCTTCATTACTTAGAATGAGCCTTGCAAACTGCTCGTGTGCATATGCCCGAACAACCTATCAAGAATTCAAGAACCGTATCAATAATGCGTACACATCAAAGGTTTAAGAGAGACAAAGAGTAGCTCGACGACAATACAAAATCATCTTAAAGATCAATACCATATGATTAGGCTCATCTAAGAAATTTAAACATTTTCTGAGGAACCTAGCACACTTGGTCCTATCATTCGGCACCTGCAAAAGATGGAAACTGTCAGATAAGCAGCACTTATGTTCTTATTCTTATTTAATGTTTCAGGCAGATTAATGCCATGCCTCCTTACCACTGACAAAGAAAGCCTATGACCAACACGGTAAAGAAGATTTCCTAAAGAAAACAATGAGTCACTTCTCCCACTGTGAAAAAAAGATGGCAATGGGTTTGCGCTGTCGTCGTTATCGCTGGCAGAATGGTTCTTTGAAATTAGGGAAGAATCAAAAAGCTGAATCACATCTTCTCCAGCACTTTTGTAAAGCTGTAAAAGAACATAGCCAAATCAACCGGAGTAACAAAAAAAATAATTCCAACAAATGATAAAATATTTCGGCGGAGAAATTTATAACGTTACCCAGTAAGCTCCAGGATCCTCTTTGCAATTCGACTGAAGAAACCTTAAAACAGCTAGGCCGTTTTGCTGAACAACATGAGGATGAAAGGCAGGTGTACCATCCTCAGAGATGCCTTTTAGTAAAAATATATCATCTGTTTTCAAAAGCTCGTATCCTTGGACAACACCTTTCTGATGATAGCATATCGCTAACTCGGGCACACTGGCCATTACATTATCAAGCCAAGCTTCTAGCCATGTCAAAGGAGTAACCTGTGAAAAACAAAAGAACAAGNAAAAAAAAAAAAAAAAAAAAAAAGGCAGAACCATTCAAGAGTATAGTAGTAAACCTTTTGGCTAACATCGAACAAGTGCAAGCTTACGGCAACGTATTTTTCATTACTGAAGAGAAGCAGGTCACTTCCCAAAAGCATGCGGAAGTTGTGGAATTGCCAAAATAGAACTCTCAAAAATTCGTTGTTCCCACTTCTTCTGTGTTTCTCAGAGTCTCCGGAAGGCTTGATCTTTTCACTGATTTGAGTATCTTTTCTCATCGGCTCACTTACTTTGTTTTTCTTGCTCTTCTTCTTCTTTTCACAAATGAAACCATCCTGTTTACTGCTACTCCCTACTCGTTTGTCAAGTCTGTCGTCTCTAGTGCTATCACTACGCTGTTGAAGCCCACGAGAGTTGTCTCCCGCGGGAAGAGACTGTTTCTCTATATCTGGGCGATGCGTTGGGGGGCAATCACACGCCTCCATTCTCACTGAGTGCATAGCAAAGTTGAGAAACAAAGATTCGTCAACGTTTTTCGTACATTTCGGCTGATTCTTTTGCCTCCTAATCAGTTTCTCTCCCTCTTCAACATCAGGTCTGCATCACGAAAAGACAGTTCCTAACATAAAACACTTCTCCTTAAAAAAAATTTCTAAAAACATGGAATTTTGGTGAGCTAAGATGAGAGAGATGATCAGTCTTTTAAAGTAAAAGAAGAAGACGCACCCAGGGTTCAAGACGAGAGTCTGTCCAACACGCTGGACCGCTATAGACACCCGAGCTTTCGAGTAAGGTATCTTAAAGATTTGCTTAAGAACGTCAACGGGCGCAATCACGTCTATCTCATCTCCGTATTCAACTAAACCCGACACAGCAAGTGCTTCACATTTCTTGCTAAGGTTCGACGCAATAACATTAGCTTCCTTAGATATATCTGCCGAGTAAAAACACCATATCCCATACCAGCTTAAGCAAAAATTCAGTTGTACGGCACAAAGACTAATCCACTAATTTACGGATTCGGAGATGCTCGAGGATACTTGAAAAGGAGAACAAATTATATACCTCCGGTGATCCTAGACTTCACGGCGGCGAGGGGTAAAACCTTATCGGGAAAATCGGTAAGCAGAGGAAGCCGATTAAGATCAGTCTCCCTCGGAAGCATCTGGTACCTTGGAGCAATCACTCTGCAACACAAGTAAAAAAAAAAAAAAAGCTTCATAAACAAAGTGAAATCAGAAGAAGCGTGAATGAAGAAGTGTGAGAGGGGAGATGAAACGAACGTTTCCTGAGATGGGAGGAGAGCGGAAGTGAAAGTCGGAAACGAGTTATCGGCGAGAACAGGGATGGAGCCGCAGAGAAAACCGACCGGTTTTGGAGCGACGATCTCCATCTTACCGATGCATTGAAGGTCTCTGGAACCTTCGACGGAGCTCGGAAGATAAGGTAACGGCATCGGCGGAGGTTTAGGAGCAGCCGATTGCTCCATTGTGATTTTCGGAATTTGAGTTTGTTCGTAGCGAAAATTGATCTCAGTTCTAGCAAACCTGTGTGCTCTGAGTCGTGAGAATTAACTGATCTCCAAGGTTCTTATTAAAAAAAAAAAAATTAGGATGTTTCTGGTCCTTCTGGAAGACGAAGGAAATCTGAAATTGGTCTCCGGCGATCTTTCGAGACTCCCCCAGAACAGTCGGACGCTAGTCTTTTACACTCGGATTTACTTCTTTACCTTAACTTTTGTGAAAAATCTTTTCTCACAAATTTTATTTTATTTTTGCCTAAATAAAACTAAAGCCCCCACTATGTTTTTTTTGCTCTTAACAGCCCCAAATCTCCACTATGTTCTTGTTAGTATCTATTATCTAACCATCTTTACCCAATGGTTTTATAATCTTGGAAAAACCAAAAATGTAGTGGCAGGAAATTTCAAGTTTTCAACTGGTGTGCATAGACATGGCGTGCTTGTTACAAGCTGT
Organism: Noccaea bulbosa; assembly: GCA_900406535.1. Classification (NCBI taxonomy): domain Eukaryota; kingdom Viridiplantae; phylum Streptophyta; class Magnoliopsida; order Brassicales; family Brassicaceae; genus Noccaea; species Noccaea bulbosa. Next base: position 42,585 of record OVBJ01000491.1, on the reverse strand, counting down.
TACTTGTGTTATATGCACTGATGATTATTGCACTGGAGACAAACTCAGCAACTTACCTTGCCAACACAGTAAGTCCTTTATGTTAGAGAGCCAAAAGGATTCATAACTAAAACGGAATGATCCGATAGTGTGAAAGATCAAAATGCTCATTAAACAACAAAGACGAAGATAGATAACTGTGAACTATTATTCAAGTTAGCTTCATGGCTAAAGAGCCTAAATCAAAAGAAACAAAATAAAAACATACCACAATTCAGTCTACCAAAAACTAGTCCTCTTTGTCTCTGGGCTTATGCTCACTGGTTTCACCTTCAGAGACACTCGTGGTCTGATCGTCTCTTTCACGGGCTGCTGCACCGGTCCTGGCCCGTGGAGGCTCCTCCACTTGGCTGAGGCTCCGTAGCATCATAATGACAGCAACGAGGAACACAATGACGTACACTGACCGTATCCCGATCATTGAGTTGATAAATCCCATCAAAGACGGCCCTTTGATTCTCTTCTTCTCTGTTCTTCCTTCTCTGTACCCCTCTAGAAACCGGGAGACTTGTGTCAAATGATCTTCCTCGTGGCTAATGCTCTCTATTCCATTCACCTGATCATACTCCTCATCTCCGTCCCACACAACAATCTTCGGCAGCTTTGCCTTCTTATCTGCATGAAACGAGTCTGCAAACTCTTCAAACTGCTCCACACCAACATAGCCAAACACAAGGTCGCGGTTCGCGTGAGCAGCTGCTCTTAGCGCTTTGACCAGCTTATCCACGCTTCCGTGAGTTTCATCTTCCACGATCGTCAACACCATCTTCCTCTCGTCGTCTTTCAGCAGCTTCAAAGTGTCCTGATTGATTGGCAGAATCAAAGGAAGGAAATTTTGTTTCACAAACTCCTCCAAGAAGCCATCTGCAAACAAAACTATACAGTCAAGAAGCCTGTCAAGCTCTCTATCTACTTTATAAAAATTTCTTAGCAACTAACCTTCAAATGGTCCGTAGAAGACGCTACGCTCATCATACGTTGGATGTTTGGCGACCAATGCAGGAGCCTTATCGAAATCATATGATACCATTACATCATCTGAGACATCCTTTGTAACAGCAAACCACGCCTTCTTCTTATACTTTCCACCTAATGATGATAACAACGATTCGTTCAGCCCGAACCCGATGAACACAGGGAAGAACCTCCCAGCATCTTCAACGAAATCTTTAACGGCCGAGTCTGACTCAAGAACTGCAACATCTGGAGCAACAAACTTCTTCAGGTAACGGACGAGCAAATCCGCTTTCCTCGGTCCGTAGTACTCCATTGGAACTCCATGGTTATAGAGCATGAGCGTCGGAAATGCACTGCAGAAACAAAAAAGCAGATCAATCAAATAAGACCCTTAAACATGAGAAACCAATAGGGATTGTGACTAAGAGGAACCTATGACCAGCTAAAGCAGTATGAATATCCGATAGATCAGCTAAAGCTTGGAACTTTTAACACTCCTGACTCAAGAAACTTCTAGAGGTGATAAACAGTGCTAAAGAACATACTTAAAACTCAAATTAGTATGAATATCCGATAGATCAGCAGCCAAACGGAAGCTAAAGCTTGAAACTTTTGAGCTCTCCAGATTCAATCAATTAGCTAAGGTGACTGGAGTGCTAAACAACATACTCAAAACCCAAATTAGAAGAACACATACTCGATCTCGAGCTTTCGTGCGAGACGGGAGTATTTGTCAGCGTTAAGCTTTGCGACGATGATAGGCTGCTTCAGTTTAGCAAGTATAGGAGCAGCTGCATCTAACTGCAACAGATCAAGAAGAAGAATCAATAAGGAAACCCACATCTTCCAGTGAAACAGATCCAGATTGAAAGTATAAAACATGAACCTAAAGCTACACACTTTGAGTTATAAATCCGATGCCTGGAGATTGGATTAGATCAGAGGCTAAATTAAGTAATCTTAAAAACCTAAATTGGAGCAGACGATCGCAAAATATACAAACCTCGGGGTTAAGACGCTTGCAGTGACCACACCAAGGAGCATAGAAATCGACAAAGATGCAATCGGAAGTTGAAATCGCTGAGTCGAAGTTGGAATCGGTGAGCTCAATTACTGTCCCGTCGACAGTGAATTGATCATCGGATGAAGAAGAAGAAGAAAGTGAGACTGATAACGCTAGAAACGAGATCCAGCATAGTGTCAATCCTAACCAACACATCTCGATGGACGACGATCTAAATTCAGCAAAAATCTTACAACAAAATTTCTCAAAAGTCTTTTAACGTTTACGAGAATTCTCCAAATTGGCAAATTCCAGTTTAACATTATGTTCTTCGAAATTGTTAGAAGATCCCTAAGTAAACGCAAAAATAAGTTCTGATCCCCAAACTGTGTTTTAGGTACATCTCATCTGATAACATTTTGGGTCACGATCTTGAATTAAATTGGGCTTTGCTTCTGATATTATTGTTGTCTAATTAATGGGCTTCGTTTAGGCTACGCTCAAGCACAACAACAATTATATCGCTATGAATATAGTTTTTGAAGCTACTTGGAAGGTTTCCTACAATACAAGAGGAGATTAAACAAAAATTGATACTTATGGGAGAGATTAAAAAAAGAATTGAAATCTTCGACGAAGTTTACTTATGGGAGAGATTAAAAAAGAATTGAAATCTTCGACGAAGAACCAACAGTAGTCGTCACTCCGATTCTTATCCACTCGCAAATGGCCATTTTTGTTTTAGTAATTTTATAATTTATGGAACAAGCAAATCATTTGTAGAATTCAAAACAAACTGTTTTCGACATATATGCATAATTAAAAAAACTAGAAATTTGATCCGCGCAATACGCGGTACTAAAACTATACAAATTTTTAAATTTTATTAATTTAATTTTAACTATAAGAATTTCTGTTTATTTTTAAAAATTATATTATTATATTAATGATTCATAATATTTTTTTGTATAGTTATTTTAATATTAAAATTTGAAAATTTAATGATTTTAACTATGGACTCTTATCTTTATTATTATCTTATCCTAAATTTATAAGTATACTTTGAAGAGAGAATGAAACTTATATTCATCAATGATAGAGTAATTCTCTCTAATCGGGGTGATTGTTTAAGTAGTTCACTTTCAGAAACTAATTGTTTAAATAGATCTATCATGTGTATTTGGGCCTGATAATTTGCACATGAAAAGTCTATTTCTGCTATTAGGTTCTGAAATTGAACTATTTGGAGTAATTAACTCTAATCAACATAGGAGTGTAATAACTAGAAATTAATATATATATACATAAAATACAATCGAAAAGGTGGACGACAAAACTCTTAGATGGACGCTGATGGAAAAAGATGTGACAGTTTGGAAAAGCTGAACACTTACAATAACTCTAGCATTATGAACGTTAAGGGATCCAAAACGTTAACTCTAACATTATGAACATTAACTCTAATGTAATAAACATTACAAATGCTATCACTCATATTTTAATAAATGTTAACGTTAACACGTTAACTATAAAAGTGAGAATGTTAACTCTAAGATTGACTATCTTAATAAATGTTAACGCTAACACTATGATTGTCAACTATAACAGTGAGAATGTTAATTATGTTAATTGTAACGTAATAAACATTACAAATGCTATCACTCATACCTTTATAAATGTTAACGCTAACATTATGATTGTTAACTATAAGAGTGAGAATGTTAACTCTAATATTGACTATCTTTATAAATGTTAACGCTAACACTATGATAGTTAATTATAACAGTGAGAATGTTAACTCTAATATTGACTATGTTAACTTTAACATCATAAAACATCTAGGTTCTCGTTCATCTCTACCTACTCTTTAACAATTTTGACCTTCCGAAAAATGGGTTGTCGGAACCAAAATTCCATCATCGGACCCAAATACTTTCTCGTAGTAGAGATCCTCATTTTGAATCGTCGACTTCCTCTTTTTCTTGTCTTTCGCCGGATACTTTCCACAACCTACTCCGGTCACCAGATTAAATTCTCTCAGTGAAAAGTGAATTGGCGATCCAGCAAATAAAACCCAAATTTCATTTTTTTTCTTGATTTCCAACTGTCGCGACATGTGAAAGAAACCAAAGGCTCTAGAGTAAGCCGGTTTTTCAAAGAGTTTACCCAATGGTGAGTTTAGTATGAACTCAAGCTCGCTGCTCTCCAGGGCTTCTTTAATCTTGCGGATCTAATAAAAAATATAGTATGAACTCAAGCTCGCTGATTTATTCCCAAATGGTTTCAGGATCTAATAAAAATATACTGACAGCTTTTTCAAATATAATATATGCTCTAATGCGTATTACACCCAATATAACATATCGAGTAGGGGTAAATATGTAATTTGTTATGTAAATAGACGTGCACAAATATGTTGTAATTGTGTAGGAAGCTGTTTTTTAATTAAAAGATTATCGAGGGTCATCCTTTACAATTTTCTACTTTGAATACTATTTTCTTTACTTGATCCTATATACTTTGAATATTATTTTTCGATACATGTACTATCTTTATTCGATCTTTATCTGCTATAACTTAATAATTTACATGTAATGTTCTCGCATATTTCTATATATAAGCAAATAGACAAAATTTTATACACAATTTTGTAAATAGATTTCATGAATATTTAGTTATTATTAATTTCATTTGGATATTCAAACACTAAATTTGATTTTTTTTTTACTGAAAATTGTTAATTAAACTTAAAAATATGAAAAAGTATTTTAAATACAAAAATTTTAAAGTCATGAAATAATTAAAAATAATTTATTTTTTTATATGACATATGTCACTTTTATAATAATTTAAAATGCTGATATGTTAGAAGGGATAGAGTTATTTAATTTTTATAATATACACTAAAGAAATTGTCTCCGGACATTATAAATATCATTTAGTATTGTTTTAAGAAATGATGAAGAAAAATCGATACACATTAGATTACATTTCATATTTGACACGGAAAAAAATATTTCTCGTTTTGGGGTCATTTTCGCAGAAATGGCTACTCAAGAAGACCAAACTATATTAACTATAAATCTATAATATTCGATGGACCGGGTGGATTAGGTGCACGTGATTGTAATTATAAAATTAACTCGCACGATTCACGCCACTGTGTAAATATACTTTTTTTTCTTCAACCCATTATGAATATGAATATACAATCATGCATGTTACAACAAAGATATGTGTACAATATAACACGCCAATTACAAAATTCAATGCGGGTTATGCGTGCCAACGTCAATGATGCGTGTCATGACTCATGACTAATATCTTCGTAATATATATTGACATGTACGTACGAAATAAACATATTTTAAAATTTCAGGATATCTATGAATACATATGAATATTCACTGATCTATGTTACAACTAAAGATAATCATGTATTGGTTCAACATACATCAGTGAATTCAGAGAAGAAAAACTAAAGATAATCGTAGTTTTTCGAATGGAAAATATTTTATTTTTCCATCTTAAATTTGGGTAAGAAATTCTTATGTCTTATAGTGGACAGGTCGACCCTTAACATGTCCCAACTTGTTTCTAATTTTTTAATGTTATAATAACATATAGGACATATAATACTAAATGATTAAAATTATACAGTAAATCTACTTATTATGCGTAGGGCAACAACCCAACATACTTGGTCCTTACCAGTTGCCACAAGAAACACGTTTATTTTTTTATAGAAAAAAAAAGTAAACACCATTTTTATAAATATTTCATAACATTAAAGGCTGTTTAGGCTTCTGAAATTATTAGGTTAAGGACTGTTTCAAAAGCTTACGAAAAGGACAAAATTAAAAGGTTAGGCTTTTTAAATGTTTTTGTTTATAAATGTGAGGTCGTTATCCATTTCTTTACCATTACATAAATTAGGTCTTTATCCCAAAAAAAAAAAAAGGTCAAATAAATATATTTTCAAGCAAATTTTGGCCGTGGAACTTTCCAACTAACCCAATAAAATTCAGAGATTATTGGTACTCAATTTAGCAAATTAGTATTACAAAAGACATAAAAAGATAAGAGATCTGACCAAATGGTTTGTTTTTTTTTTGGACCCAAATGCATACTTTTCTATATAAAAAAAAAAGAATGATAAGGTAAAAAAAAAAAAACTGAGCTCTTGTGGCCCGGTGATAAAAAGGTCATGACTATGACTTCCGCCACCAGAATTAGAGTCTCGATCACTGCGATAGAATAATGTGAACCCAGTATTTAAAGCTACCAAAACCATATTATAATTAGAACAATGATATAAATGCTAGTTGAAACTATTTTGATAGAGTCTATAAAAACTTGATTAATTAAAAAAAAAAACTGATTTTTTTAATCTTAGTGAGAATCTTTGTAGCTAGAGAACTCAGAAAACACTTGGACAATCCAAAAACTTGTCACTAAAATAGCTCAAGCCTCAACGTTTAAAAACACAACCTTTATATTCGGCTCTTACTCTTTCTAGCGCGTACCATATGCTCAATCACCCGCTGCAACATGCGGGTAATGGATCTCATGAGAACTAGCTTCTTTTTGTTGGGGGTATAAAATGTGAAGAATTACTAGCTTTTTCTGCTTAATCGTTTTGTTTATTTTTTTGTATATTTTCTTCAATCTGCGTTACTAAATTTAATAATTTAGTAATATTACTTTAATTTTTTTTAGCTATTTCGAACGGTTTTGGATTAGCTCAGGACTATTAGATGATAGTTTTTCGAATTCGGGCCGATTAGTCTTTGCAAACATTTTTTTTTTTCATCACCAAAAGACACTTTTGTTCGCATCAAAATTACAATTCAATAAAAAAAAAATTTATTTTTCTTACGGCTTTTAGTCCACTCTTTTATCTGCGCCGAGCCATTGATTATGGCTGGATTATTTATGGTATGGAATTATGGATTGATATTTTGTCAATGGGCAAAAGGAACATGATGAACATATGCTTTTGTTTGCAACTTTTTGGGGTATAAATGCTACTTGTTTATTCATCGACGTGTATTGCATTTTTGGTAGCTTTTCTTCCCACGATCTGTTATCCCTAAATCTTAACCACCTTATAATTTATATCAATTTGTTTCACTACAAGATAGCTATTTAGCCAATCGAATCATCTTTTCCACTGAAATATAAATAATATTTATGAATGTTGATGCAACTTGTAACTTTTTTTCTAAAAACCAAACTTGTAATTCTTGTTTTGTCAACGATTTATGACGTGAGAAATTATAAGCAATGAGTAGAAAAAAAAAGAAACACACACACAAATTAACAAAGTAGCCATACTAGCTAGGGAGTAGTTAGAGTATTGATTGTGTAATACTTATGTAACTAGGTTTATTCTGCGACTTGGTTAAACGAATGACGTATTTTGTAATATAACACATAAAACTTGGTTACACTCTATTCTGTTTCTGTTTAGGTGGTATAGATACTGGCAAAAATAACTTTAAGGGATTAGTACTTGCAAATATCAGAGTATACATAATCAGTTTTTTAAAAAATATTTTAAGAAATCAGAAACATAGAAAAAAAAACCCTATTTTTATATCATTTACGATGTCTTGCTTCTACAATGAAAGTGAAAATTTTCAAAATGGAATCACAAGTTTCCAAAGTGGAAATTTTTGAAGCTTTTAAAACCTTCCTATATTAAAAATACATAATTTATAGGGTTTTCAGAAGAAAAAAAAAAAGATTCCTACCGTCTTTGCTTTAACAATACGTTCCAATGTTTACAAATACAAAAATTCGGAAAATTTGTTTCCTTTTTTTTTTAAAAAAAAAGAAGAAGAAGATAATGTCAAATTATGACTCAACGTATAGGATAGGTTGTCTATCTCGTTGCTATACTATATTAGTATAATCTATTCCTCCCATTTCTATATTTTTGTGACAACCATATTAGTTATTATATTGACTTTAGTTTTGGTCTACGATTCATTGTTTGTTTATATATTCCCATGAATAGTTTGTAAATCCGGCTCGGATATGTAGTAGGTCCAACGCGTTTAGTATTTATCCACCCATATTTTCTTCAAACGCGAAAAGAATAAAACGAGCTCCACGTTTCCATATAAAAACAAATAAATTACGTACCTCTTTTACAACCACCCCATTTTAAGTATGATTTGAAAAGTACCAAAATAACTTACGGATTTGTATGTTTTTTTTTTACGGATTTGTATGTTCTTGAATCTTTAGCAGGAAAATACAAATAGTTCACTGTTTTGGATTCATTCCACAGTTGTAAACTTTATATAAACCAGTTCAGCTCATTGTAGTACAATAGTTGGAAGAATTACAGTGGAATTGCAGCACCACATTTGAGTTCTATCACCACAATTTCAGTCACAGTTAATTATGTATGTTTTAAATGGCCAATATATTATGTTCTTTATAGGTCTCATACGGATTTTTGATTCAAGATTAAAAGAAAAATAATATTAGTGGAATACAAATATAATAGATTAGTTCCCAAAAAATAAAAGATATTGGATATATAGTTATATGTAAAGTTAAAATTAGCAAAATCAGGTAACTAATCATGAATATGTCAAATGTGTTATTGCATACATTTTAAAAAGTGTGAGGATTATATACTCTCTATGTTCCTAAAAGAAAGATTTTATACTTTGATTTTTGTTTCAGATTTTTTTTAATGCATATTTTATTAGCCAATGATAATGAACTGTGAACTTAAAAAATTTATGAGATTATTGAATTATTAGTTGCATAAAGTTGGAAAAAACTGTTTCTTAAGAAAATTATGTAGGAGTATTTATATTCAGTTTTTTTTATAATATATCGGAAAGCTCTAAAAAAATTTTAAATTAATTCTGCTATCAATCAAAATAACATGAAATTCATTAAAAAGATTAGATGAAAAAAATCTTCGAAGTTAATTTACTACTCTATTTAAGAAAAAAATTAGGAGAAGAAAATAAAGACTCCACTATATTAGTCCGATCGAGTAATACACTTTAGAGTTTACACATTGGGACTTGGGACGCCTCGAATAACCCTAACAACTTGGAGAAGAGATAAATATATTTAGAGGCTGTCAATTTCTCTATATAATAAAAACAAAAATCCACTAAAATATGTGAAATAATAATGCCTAGTAAATGTACTGTCCACCTAACATTTTGTTTGGTGTATNAAAAAAATTACCCCAAAAAAAAAAAAAAAAAAAAAACGGAAAACCGATAAATCAAGTTTTCCAAGCCAAAAGTACAAACGCCAAATCAGACAAAGAGGGTGATAACGTCGTCGTTTAGTCCACGTAGAGTAGACTTCTCTTCCTTTTTACCGGTAATAATCGGTAAACTTAAATTCTTTCCATTTAACCTGACCCGTTGAAAAACGCCGTTAAAGTCCGTCCCCGTTCCGTTTGTCCGTCAATATAAATAAGCAGCTTCTGCACTCAACCTTTTTTTTTCTTTCTTTTTTCTTCTTCCCTCTCTTAGTCTCCTATAAATCTCCCTTTGTCTCCTCCTCTCCCATTTCACGGTGACTTTCGTCGGAAAATCATCATCTTTTTTTTACTCCCCGACGAATTTTTCAGTTTGTCAACCCCGTCGTCCGTCGTTTTCGCCGGAGGTTCGATTTCTTAGTCCTTTTGTATGAACAAACTCCGCTCTGCCTGCTTGTGTTCCAGTTGTCTCGATTCGGTTCTGTAGATTCTTAGATCTGGTTTTTTCTTCATTTCGTTTTGCTATTGTAAACCAAACGCGACTGGTTTTGAAAAGTTGACTCTGTGTTTGTCTTGGATCTTGATCTGTTTGTGTTTCATTTTTACGATTCCGAACAGAGCACAAATTATCTCGCATCAAATCGTTAAATTGTAGATGCAATGTGCTATTTTCTTGGATATACTTATCGAAAATGATTTTCTTATTTGTTTACGGATTCGAGAGTGTTGCTTATATTGGATAAAGTTTGTTTCGCGTGTTTCAACAAACGCAATAGTTTTTGTTTTTTGTTTTTTTTTTTTTGGTTAAAATTTTGAGGATTATCTGTTACATATAGATTTAAGTCAAAATGATGCGTATAATTACAATATCTTTGTAATAATAATCTCGTTGATGTTTTGTCTTGATTTAGATCTTGAACGCAGATGGAGCCACTTGGACTAAGAGCTGTAGGTTCACACTGTTCTTTATCGGAGTTGGACGATCTTGATCTGACTCGAGCCTTAGACAAACCGAGGTTGAAGATCGAACGGAAGAGATCGTTCGATGAGAGGTCAATGAGTGAGCTATCGACCGGTTACAGTAGACACGACGGTATGCACGACTCTCCGAGAGGCAGGTCGGTGCTCGACACGCCTCTCTCTTATGCTCGAAACTCCTTTGAGCCTCACCCCATGATGGCTGAGGCTTGGGAGGCTCTAAGGAGGTCAATGGTCTTCTTCCGTGGCCATCCCGTTGGTACTCTCGCAGCTGTCGATAATACTACCGACGAGGTCTTAAACTACGACCAGGTAAACAGTCAGTCAAACCTTCGTAACGTCTTAGTGAAATGGCTCATGTCTCTTATATATTAGATCAAAACATTTAGTGGATTAGCTCATGCCTCTTGTATATTAGATCAAAACATGTTTCTTATATATTATATGAAAATGTTTTAGTGGATTAGCTCATGCCTCTTGTATATTAGATCAAAACATGTTTCTTATATATTATATGACAATGTTTTAGTGGATTGGCTCATGTCTCTTATATATTATATTAAGATCAAGTCGGATTTGTAACAATGTTTTTGTTATGGATTGGCTCATATCTCATATATGAAAACGTTAAAGTGGATTGGGTCATGTCTCTTATATATTAGATCATTGTTTTAAAAAAATATTGTTTGTTTTGTAAAATTTTTTTTTTTTTTTTTTTTTTGGTTGGGGTTGTTGTAGGTGTTTGTGAGGGATTTTGTACCGAGTGCACTGGCGTTTCTGATGAATGGAGAATCGGACATAGTGAAACATTTTCTGCTAAAGACGCTTCAGCTACAAGGTTCGGAGAAGCGTGTGGACAGGTTCAAGCTAGGAGAAGGTGTGATGCCTGCGAGCTTCAAGGTGCGTCACGATCCCATCCGTGGAATGGACCATCTCGTTGCGGATTTCGGTGAGACCGCGATCGGACGAGTGGCCCCTGTGGACTCAGGGTTCTGGTGGATTATCCTTCTCCGTGCTTACACAAAATCTACCGGAGATTTGACTCTCTCTGAGACACCAGAGTGTCAAAAGGGAATGAAACTCATCCTGTCTCTGTGCTTAGCTGAAGGGTTCGACACGTTCCCGACACTTCTTTGCGCTGACGGATGTTCCATGATTGATCGGAGAATGGTAAACTAAAAGACATTCTTGATCAAACCTTAGTCACATTAATATATATATGTTAGGTTATGAAAATTGTTTTTTTTTTTTTCTCTTGAAGGGTGTTTATGGGTATCCGATTGAGATCCAAGCGTTGTTCTACATGGCTCTGAGATGCGCCTTGTCGATGATGAAGCCTGATGGAGATGGCAGAGAGTTCATTGAGAAGATCACTAAGCGACTTCACGCTTTGAGCTTCCATATGCGTAATTACTTCTGGCTCGATTACCAGCAACTCAATGACATATACAGGTATAGAGATGTCAAATACTGTTTTGCTTTTCATGGTATATTAATTATATAACTTACACTGATACAAGATTTCTTGGTTTTTTCAAGGTACAAGACGGAAGAATACTCGCACACGGCGGTGAACAAGTTCAACGTGATGCCGGATTCGATACCGGAGTGGGTTTTCGACTTCATGCCTCTCCGGGGAGGCTACTTTGTGGGCAATGTAGGACCTGCTCACATGGATTTCAGGTGGTTTGCGCTAGGAAACTGCGTCTCCATAATGTCTTCCTTGGCCACTCCAGATCAGTCCATGGCCATTATGGACCTTCTTGAGCACCGTTGGGATGAGCTTGTTGGCGAGATGCCTCTCAAGATTTGTTACCCTTGCCTTGAGGGCCACGAGTGGCGCATCGTCACTGGCTGTGACCCTAAGAACACACGGTGGAGCTACCACAACGGTGGTTCTTGGCCAGGTCTATTTTCTTTCCCTTGAGCTTAACTGATAAATTTGTCAATACGTGTCAAACAATGGATTAGATTTCTGACCGCGTTTTTTTGTTGCTTCTGTTCAAATGTACAGTTCTGCTGTGGCAGCTAACAGCAGCGTGCATCAAGACAGGAAGACCGCAGATCGCGAGACGCGCGGTTGACCTCATAGAATCGCGTCTTCACAGAGACTGTTGGCCAGAGTATTACGACGGTAAGCTCGGTCGGTACGTTGGGAAACAGGCGAGGAAATATCAGACTTGGTCGATAGCAGGTTACTTGGTGGCTAAGATGTTGCTGGAAGATCCTTCACACATTGGTATGATCTCTCTGGAAGAAGATAAACTGATGAAACCTGTTATCAAGCGATCTGCGTCTTGGCCGCAACTCTAGAAAACCGCTTTCTGTCGGTTTTTTTGATCCGGTTTCTGTTATTTGCCACGGTGTAATTTTTTGTTTTTGTTTTTGTTTTTGGTTGTTTGTATGATAATGTTATTGAAAACTTGTGGGTGGAGGGGAGGAGAAAGGAACATAGACTTTATTGATTGCTTCTTTCTTGCTTTGCAAGTAAGAAGAGAAAATGGGAAAAGCTCGTTTGCCGTTTTTGTTTTTCTTTCTCAAATCAACATAACGCTTTTTCGTTTGCTCGACAATTTGCAGCCACTGAAACCGTCTCTACTTAGCTTTTTAATTTTGGGGTTTCTTATCGACGGAGACTAATGTACATTGTACAACAGCTGAAGAGAAGTACGTCGATGAGACTAAATTCTTAATGTTTTCTATGAAGATCAGCCTAGAGCTTTACCAAACTTCAAAATTGGAACTTTGTTGAAAAGGATAAAGTTGTGTCATGGTTAGAGAAGGATATTGACTGGGAGGAGGAGTATTAAAGCCCAAGAAAAGCCGTGAAATCCATTTATTCTAGCCCATATTATTAGGTCGTTGATTTATGAGACATAAGAAAATGTAACTAATGCGTTTGTGTGTGCAGCCTCTTCCTCCTTTCATTTCTATTTTGCTTATGAATAAAGTTTTATGAGCTATTGCTACTTTATCTAAATATATAAGCTCATATGAGCCTAAAAGTTCCTTGTTATGCATTCGCGCGCTATCAGTAAGAATCAGCAACAATAAAATAATTCTCTGATCCCATATTCAAACCTAAGCATATTAGTAAACATACAGTTTAACAAGAGATCTCTTACTATAAAAATATACTTTCAAAAGCAAAATGTGTTTCCTCTAACTTCGTCAAAGGCATAAATTTTTAATTCTTGAAGGTTAAATCATGCGAGAATAGCACAAAAAAACACGCATCATCACTTCCAATTAGATTTTTCCTATAAAACTGATATACAAAAAAGTTTTCTACTCACCTCAACAAGGGCATCTTCGCTGCTAATGCAAATACAAATAATTTCTTCAATTAAGATTGTGAGAAGGAAATAGATTTAAGTTATATTAATCAGATTTATTTAACCTTGTAATGTAATTGTAAATGGCATTATTCTATATAATTATAGATTTTAGAAAAGGTAACAAGTGTTTTCTATTTTCAAATAGTTATCACAGTAATATAGTAACTTTTGAAGACTCTTTGAGAAAACAGTGTTGTAAATTCAGAATTTACGTAACGTAACTCTTTTACCTTTTGAAGTGAAAAGAGACAAGACAATGGACCGTGGGAGGATCCAGAGTTTCAGACTAAACATCACGTTTTTGCTCACTCACTTGTTGTACTATTCTACTCTCTCACTCTTGACTGTATTACTGATTTCTGTTTTCTTTCACTGCAAAAGCTTACACGTGCACCTGTCTCACCATATGTTTTTTTAGGAAAATTCAGATAGGAGCCAGAAATTTTAATAGTGGTTTGGCTTCATTTTCATTGTGCTCTAACTTCACGGATTTGCACGCATGCAAGTCTCATTAAGAACGGCTTATAAGCTCATGCTGTTTATTAAGAGATCGAATAAGTTCCGAATGGTAGCAAGTAGCAACGTAATAAATTACATGGTCTCGTTGGATAAAAAAAAAAAATATTACAAATGATATGACTTTGTTCAATTCGATTGATATAAACTACATTTGAGATTCCATTTTTAGGAATGCGAATTTCGCAGATTAATGGAAGAAATTTTATCGAAGTTTAAATGAAGAAAATTAGTCGTTCCCAACTTCCCATTTGAGTAGGATTTCGTATGGTAATTGAAATGAAATAATTGATTTATCTATTACCCATATGTTTGTGGGTTCTTAACTTCTTATTGGCGGGATGGAAAGAAAATTGAAGCGTTGATTATCAGTCTCATCATTAATAAAATAGTGGTCCTCCTTGCTTATCTTCCAACAAGTCTTTCATCATTCCGGTAACAAAGACGAAACAGAGAATTGAAGAAAGAGACATTTGTGTTATTATCAGTAAATTATTGTAAAATACACAATATTATAACAATATTATATTAGGGGTAAATTGGCTCCATTACTAATTATTAATTTTATTCTTTTGCTTTCCCCCCATAGAACATTCAACGTTTCCCACCCGAAAATTCCATGCAAATCCAACCTAAAAAGCCAAAATATATAAGAAAACCAACAAAGAGATCCCTACAATCTAAGATTGCAGTAAGAAGCCCCAAAACTATATTCTCGGACGATCCACACCCTATTATATCAGGTTCTCACTTGCAACTTCACATAGTCAACGAAAAGGTGCTAAATAATTACAGTGGGGGAAAAGATCTTAGAACAAATTTAAATACAAAATTGTGTTTACGGTGGAAACCATCATCGTAATATTATGACATGAATCAATAATCGAAATCATTATAACTAAAATTATCAAATTATACTATTATACTTTACATCTATTCAAATAATATATATTGTACAAATTAATCTTTGGTAATTGTGCTTATTCTATAACAATGAGTCAATGATTGTGACAGTGCTTGTTACCATATATTTAAATCTAGCCATAGATTTAGCTAGTATGAGACCCTGTAGTTATCCACAAGACCACAACTCTGTCACATATATTTGACATGTCACTTGTAACGGATACGGATTTTTCTATGCGTAGTGTTCCTTACCAAAAAAACAAAAAAACAAAAAAAACTATTAGAAACATTAAAAATTTAAAATAGAGGGAAAAAATACGATTAGAAAAATATGAGGTAAAAGAAAGAATGTTCATAAGGTAAGGGTTCAGAATAGAGATAACGAAATATATCTGGAGTAAGTGTGATAATAGCTAAACAAAAAGCTCAGTGATCATTTGGTGTGTGTAAAATATTTAAGTTATTAATCTCTAGTATCAAAACCTAGTGGAACTCAAATATTTTGATAGAAAAAAAAAAGGTGAGAGTCTCTCTCTCTTTCTACTAAACAACTTCATCTTCTTCCTCTCTCTCCAAAAGACAACTGTCAAACACAAATTCATAGCCCCACTAGGAAAAAAAACAATTCCCAGTTTTCTCTTCCGAAAATCTCAGATGAAAATGGGTTTATAAGTAAAAACTAGAACAAGTTTTGTTTGTTAGTTTCTTCCTTTTTCTTGGTTTTTTTTTGGGGTATAATTTATAGTTTTTATATGCAATGGAGTCCCACCAGAACAACAACAACCAGAGCAACACAGACAATCATCATCAGCAAACCACCGGTTCGGCCCAGCTGGTCCCATTCATGGGACCCAACTCCGGTTCAATCTCAGCAAGCACAACCACCACAAACGCCGCAAGAGGAAACACTAACTCCACCGTCTCCGCCACGAAAACCACCACTAAGCGGCCGTCAAAAGACCGCCACATAAAAGTAGACGGACGTGGCCGGAGAATACGTATGCCGGCTATCTGCGCGGCGCGTGTCTTTCAGTTAACACGCGAACTACAACACAAATCGGACGGCGAAACCATTGAGTGGCTGCTCCAACAAGCGGAGCCGGCGATCATCGCCGCCACGGGAACCGGAACCATACCGGCGAATTTCTCAACTCTTAACGTCTCTCTCCGAAGCAGCGGCTCCACTCTCTCAGCTCCACCGTCAAAGTCAGCTCCTCATTCTTTCCTCTACGATGGGACTCAGAACAACGGAAGGACGGCTCAGAACGCTGCCGTTTTCGGTTTCCAGCAACAGCTTTACCATCCTCATCAAATCATGAGCGATCCTCATTCTCTCCGTAAATCATTCCGTGAAGAAGATCTCTTCAAAGATCCTAATTCACTTGACCAAGAACCCGGTTCAAGCTCGCCTAAACCCGGATCCGAAGCTCCTGATCAAGAACCGGGTTTGACCCGGTCGAGGACACAGAACATGATACCACCGATGTGGGCGGTGACGGCGCCAACAGCAGCGTCAACAAACGGCGGTAGTGGGTTTTGGATGCTCCCGGTCGGAGGAGGAGGAGGTCCAGCCGCGCAGGATCCGTCGCAGCACATGTGGGCGTTTAATCCGGGTCATTACCCGGGTCCTATGTTAGTGCAACAAGCGGCGGTTGGAGGTCAACAATTAGGGTTAGGTGTTGCAGAGAGTAACAATTTGGGGCTATTTTCCGTTGCTGGAGGAGGAGGAGGAGACGGTGGTTACCAAGGAGGTGGTGGTCGGGTTGGTCTCGGGATGAGCCTTGAGCGAAAACCTCAACGGCATCAGCAGCATCAAGTGAGTGACACTACTGAAGAAGACCAAAACCCTAATATTGTCGAGTCTCCTTGAAGTGTGTGACGCCACAATTTGTCTACTTCATTTTTAGTAAATTTTTTTTTTTTTCAAGTGTGAATGTGTGATTTGTTGCAACTTTTGTTGAGGATTCCAATGTTAATATTGGTTTTAGGGTTTGTTGTTTTTCGGGATTGCCAAATTGTTATCTAAGAAAATGAATCTGTAGATTTTTATGCTTGCATAATTACCCTTGAATAAATCAAAGATAAAGCGAGTTTTGTATTTAGTTTTTTTTCATGTACAAAAAGCAGGGCACTAAAGATTAGTAGATTATTCGAATAATGATGTTAATGGACGAAACATATAAATAAACCTTCTTTGACCTTTTTTTCATTGTCATAGTCTCTTTTCAGTATTAAACCGCTAATATATTTGAAATATGAGTCATATTTCGAATTTGATTACGGTTCGTCAAAAAAGCAAGGAATATGAATAAAATATATGGTGTAGAGATCAACTTTATTGAGTGCATGAGCACCACATGTTTGGATAGAAATGGATTTTCAGTTTTATTTTAATTTAAAGACAAACAAACTATCATACGTTTGTAATATCTACTGAAAATTTGTCCACTTGTGGAGCAACATGGACACGTCAGAGAGAACTGTCGGAGGAATCATTCCAGCGTGTTAACATTAAACGTCGATTTTCGTAAGATATGGTTTTGTGTGTTTCATAGATTCTTTGAGCACAAGTCGTCGTGATCTTTGATCGGATATATCATGTTTCATTCGGTCGATAAGATGAGATTCCAGAAAAAAAAAGGTTTACATGTGAATTGTAAGTAAGTTGTAACCAAATGTTCTGGATCTTTCTGTCTAACCTCTTTTAATAAAAAATTCAGCCATGAAATTTTGTTGATTTCCAAAATTTACACTGAGAACTTTGTAACTATCCCTCTTGTAAATTTCTATGGGAATATAACCATTTTGAGTGCAACCAGATATTATGAATCATAAAAATCGACAAAAATAAAATGCAAACGGTGAAAAATACACGGATGAGAGACAATTACACACTGTGGACTTATGAAGATATAAGAATGAACAAAAAAAGGTTTTTATAATTAAATAGGCTCAGATTATCTGTGAGGCTATGGCTTTAGTGCCATGGGCTCTAAAGTCAAGATGGAACGACCACCACTGTACGTCTGTACCTAAATGAAAAATAATTGAATTGGAGCAACAAGAACAGTAGATAGCTTATTTTATTTTATAATAATTAAAAAGAGTAGGGAAGAATCTTACACCAATCACCAATGTCACCAAAGGTACATAAGCTTTGTTAAACCTATAGTTGCAGCTATGTTGTACCAAATCCATTTAAATAAACCATATTTAAAAGAACCACCATTAATACACTAAAGATGAAAATTAATTTATAGGAAGTCTTCAGCCTGGTGCAAGCAGCCCATTCATCGTGGTCGTGGAACAGATATTCACTCAAACGAAATCCAAAGAGTTCAACATTGACTTGATGTTCTAGTAACTTACACGTTTAAAAATTTAATACATGATCTAAAATTCTCTCAAACCCTAATCTTTTTGTCATAATTTTCTTACAACAAGTTTAACCCAAAATGTTAAAGCTCTCTAAATTGTGATAACCACATACAATTTACATTTAAAATATAGCTTCTCGCTAATCACGATTACCAATTTTTCATAAAACTACTAATAATACAGGAATTAACCGAGGCAGAATTTTAAGTTTATTTTAATATATTTTTAAAATTATATTTATATAAAACATTAATAATACAAAACTCTTAATATACATATAATTTTTCTCAGTTTATAAACATTTCTAATATAAAAAATAATAGTTTTACTCACAAATATTACAAAAGATATATTATCTTGATCATATTAAGAACATACAAAAAAATATATAAAAGAAGGTAATTCTTGGGAAACATGCCATTTAGTACCTGAACAATTTAGTTGTTCTGAGAAAATTATAAAGTTTTATAAAACAATATAAATATCCATATATACTACTAAAACGTACCCGATTTCAACTCTTCTTGGTCAGGGGGTTTCGAATCCAAATTAGCAATATTTTATTTCAATTTGTTTAAAACAACATCGTTCTGAGTGGGCTCAATTTCGAAAAGAAATTTTATTTTTGGCCCAAACGATTTTACAATTTCTCAGATGGTTTTCAAAATTTTGCGATTAAACCGGTCAAACCACAGTTGACCAGTTTTTAACACTGATTAGATAAAATCGAATCGGTTCTCTCCCGGTTTATGTTTTCTCGGCCGGTTTTTGTCATTAATCGCCGAGATTTTGAACGGAGCATACAATAGTCACCATATACTCAATATGCACATCCTTAAACTTTAACTCGGATTCATTTATCGCAGATTACTCCAAATATTCAAAAATATCTAAGAAATGGACATATAGTTTTTTCTTGATAACTTAAAGTTTCCTCATCTAATTTAACTAGCAAACATTCAGCTCAACACTCCTTTCCTTTAGCTGCATTGCTCAACACAAATGTATTTTTAGACTGATACAAGAAGTGATTCGATCCTTGTGCATCTTCAATTTCAACTTTAAAACTTTCGCAATCAAACATCAAAATGGTTGGATGTGAGTGACTCCTAGAATTGCTAATGAGAATATGCATACCAAAACAACCATATTTTTCTACTGAATCCCTAAATTGTGTATAAACATAGTTACACTATTTGTTTTCTATATATTTTTGTTAACGGACTTTGGTCCTAGAACACACAGATTTCTACTGACTCAAAAATCTATACACAGCCGAGAGTCATATCATAGCAGATTGATTAAAAAATATTCATAGTTTAACCTGCATTTTTGGCAAATCAGGGTAAATTTGCAAACACAAATTCATTTTGAGGTCTATTTGCAAAGAACCCATTGAACATTTAATGGAACGTGTTACCTTGACGCAAAGATTCCACGTTACGCTTGGTGATTTTTTTTTGTTTTTTTTTGTTTTTTTTTACGCTTGGTGAAATTTGTTTCTCCTTCTGCCAAAAATTTGCCCGCCAATCTCTCTGCTGCGTCGCTTCGACGAGGGTTTCTTCCACAGAGAACAACCAACTGAACCTAAAATTCAGACTTGATTAAATTCCTAGAACGGTGTCTACCATCTCATGCGAAATCGTGAGTGGAGTGGGGATTTTCAAAAATCATACACTAAAATTATTCTGAAAGAGAGAATCAACTAATCAAGTGATTTCCCCGGAATGGGATCTGCGATTCCTGTACAAATCCTCGAAGACGACGGAGTAAGTCGCGAAACTACCACTGAAATCTCTTTCTGGGTTATTGAGATTCGTTGTCTAAAAGAGATTTGTTTTTTTCTTTTGATTTTTGAAGTTCGATTGGGAAGCAGCAGTAAGAGAAATCGATTTGGCTTGCCTGCAAAGACCCTCAAATGCATCTTCTTCATCGACCCATTTCACTCCTTCCGCTCATCCACCGATTCCCAAGGAAAACGTCGCTAAACCTCCTCCTGCTAAACGACAATCCACTCTCGATAAATTCGTCGGAAGACCCGAGCACAAACCTCCTCCGCCGCGGAATCAAGTTGCTTCCGACCCCAATTTCGATGAATTCGAGTGTGGCAATAACAACGACAAGAGTCCCTGCGTTGGGATTGATCCTGAGACAGCTAAAACATGGATTTATCCAGGTTTGAACACAAGTTTGTGATTTTCCTTTTTTTTTGTTGTTGTTGTTACTAGAGATTGACATAACTTAATGGTTTTTTTGTGTATCTTACTTTGATTTTTCAGTGAATGTTCCTCTTAGAGATTACCAGTTTGCTATAACAAAGACTGCTTTGTTCTCAAACACATTAGTGGCTTTACCAACAGGACTTGGTAAAACACTTATTGCTGCAGTTGTCATGTATAATTACTTCAGATGGTTTCCTGAAGGTAATACGTGCTCTCACTTCTATCTCCATGAATATAGCATCTTGAACGTAATCTCTCAGATTCGAAGATGTTCTTGTTGTTTTTGGTAGGTAAAATTGTCTTTGCCGCACCTTCAAGGCCTCTTGTGATGCAGCAGATTGAAGCGTGTCATAACATCGTGGGGATACCACAAGTATGTGACGCCAATCTGTTTGTGCCTTTTTGTTCAGATGCCTCTTAGATATGTTTTTTGAGAAATGTGGGTTGAATTGACTGTTAGGAATGGACGATTGACTTGACGGGTCAGACATGTCCTTCGAAAAGAGCTTACTTGTGGAAAAGCAAACGGGTTTTCTTTGTCACTCCGCAAGTGCTTGAGAAGGATATACAGTCAGGAACATGTCTTACTAACTACATGGTTTGCTTGGTGATCGACGAGGCGCATCGAGCTTTAGGGAATTATTCTTACTGTGTTGTAGTTCGTGAGGTTAGTTATTCTCTTACATGTTCAGACTTTTTAGTAACTTGCCTGTGCTTCTATCTTCAAGCGTTTCTATGTGTTTGTTTCTCTAAATGATCAATGTGAAGGTACCAACTAATGCTCTTTTAACTTTTAGTTGATGGCGGTGCCGGTACAGTTGAGGATTCTGGCTCTCACTGCAACTCCTGGATGTGAGTGATTGATTGACATTTTCCTTGTAGATCGGTTGTGATATTTCCTCGCTCGTTATTAACCTTGTATGTTATCTTCAGCAAAGACGCAAGCGATCCAGGGAATCATTGATAATCTGCAGATATCCACACTTGAATATCGGAATGAGAGTGACCATGATGTTTGCCCTTATGTCCACGACAGAAAAGTAGAACTAATCGAGGTTCAAGCTGGTTTCTATGTTTTTCCCTAATATGTTTGCTCTCCAAATGCATCTCTAATAATTGTAGCGTGTTTCTGGCAGAGCAGGTTCCCTTGGGCCAAGATGCAGATGAGGTATCTAAACGCCTGTTAGATGTTATACGTCCATATGCAACAAGGCTTAAAAAATTCGGGGTTATTCTAAGCAGGGATTATCAAACTGTATGTGCCTCGATCCCTTATATCTCTTTTTTCGCCACTAGCTTCATTGCTCACAGTTTCTTATCCACGCAAACGTCAGTTAAGTCCACACGAGTTACTTATGGCAAGGGATAAGTTTCGTGAAGCACCTTTACCAGGCATTCCCCATATAAGTCATGGAGATGTAGAAGCTTGCTTTTCAGCTCTTATCACACTTTATCACATTCGTAAGCTTCTTTCAAGTCATGGAATAAGGCCAGCATATGAGATGCTTGAAGAGAAATTGCTGCCAGGGTATGCTCTTACTATCTGCTTTTGAAACTGATATTATGGGATGCGTGATAGCATTTCATTGGGTTTAGTTATTATAGCTTTCGATATCGATTGGATTGTCAAATACGTTGCTCTAAGACTTATTCACTCTTTGCAGGCCATTTGCTAGGTTGATGAGTAAGAATGAAGATATTAAGAAGACAAAGCTTTTGATGCAGCAAAGGTTGTCAAATGGAGCAACAAGCCCAAAATTGTCGAAGATGTTAGAAATTTTAGTTGATCATTTCAGTATGTTTTTTTTGTAAACTTTGATTTGGGGTTGATGTTAGTTCATAGCTGCTAACCTACAATTGAACCTTGATATGATTTCTTATTCTATGGCTGCAGAAGTGAAAGATCCAAAGACATCACGGGTCATTATTTTCTCAAACTTCAGAGGAAGCGTAAGGTCTGTATAATTATTCGTTTGCGTTCACTTGTTTACTCGTCCATCAGGTTTCTTCGTTTTGCATTCACCTGACCTTATTTATCATCAGGGACATAATGGACGCATTAAGTAATATTGGAGATTTGGTCAAAGCAACAGAGTTTATTGGCCAAAGTTCAGGTTTGTTACTCTGATGTTTACATCTGAAACTCTTAAGTTACACGAAAGTATCATTGATAATTGTTACAATGTATGCTTCATGCAGGTAAGACACTGAAAGGGCAGTCACAAAAAGTTCAGCAAGCTGTTTTGGAGGTAAATGAAAAATTTAACTTTGATTTGTTTTTCTTAAACAATCTTTTGCATGATTTATCCATTTTTCCAACAGAAATTTAGAGCTGGTGGGTTCAATGTTATTGTTGCAACATCTATTGGGGAAGAAGGCTTGGATATCATGGAAGTCGACCTAGTAATATGTTTTGATGCTAATGTATCCCCTCTGAGGATGATTCAACGCATGGGAAGAACCGGGAGGAAAAGTAGTGGTCGAGTTGATATCCTTTAGCTCGCTTAAGTTTTGCACTTCTCATTGATCCTTTCATTACATATCTTTGCAGTGCCACTAAAGCAAATATGCCATTCCTTGACTAGCCTTTACTAGTTCTTGCTTGTGAAGGGTCAGAAAAGAATAGCTACATGCGGAAGCAAGCAAATGGCCGGTCTATTAAAAAACATATGCGCAATGGAGGAATGAATAGTTTTAATTTTCATCCTAGTCCAAGAATGGTAAGAGCTGTTAAAAACGCTTTCTTAATTAAATTTTGTTTTCCTTTGTTGCTTCAGTTTTGAACTTCTTTTTTACTTCATATACTCCTGTCATTTGCTATTACAGATTCCCCATATTTATAAGCCAGAGGTCCAGAAAGTTGAGTTTTCAATCGAGCAATTCATTCCGCGTGGAAGGAAACTGCAAGATGAGCATGCCACTGAGACTCCAGCTTTCACGAAAAAGCTTACACCTGCAGAGACGGAGATGCTCGCCAAGTATTACGAACCCGATGAGGAAAAGCTGAGAGTGTCCTTGATTGCTTTCCCTCACTTCCAGACATTGCCATCTAAAGTGCACAAAGTAATGCATTCACGTCAAACAGGCATGTTAATCGACGCGATGCAGCATTTGCAAGAGCCAACCTTTTCAGAGCAAAGTAAAAGTTTCTTCACTGAGGTGTGGCTCATATTAAATTTGGTCTTTCCTTGTTTTCTGTGAGGTTCATTTTCACTTACGTGGAGTCACTTGCTATAATAGTGTGGAGCTCCTTTGGATGAAAGAGAGGAGTTTGACACAGGTCTGAGGGTTCCTGATGATCCGAAAGGTAAATGTAGTCACAATTATATTGCCAAAGTAAAAATTCCAACAGTCTCATAGATCTATTTTACTCTTAACCAATTAGCAAGAGATCTGTAGGCTTATAAGCTATTAATCAACATATACGATAACAGTGACCAACAGAGTTTATTTTGGGATGTACTCTCTGCTCTGTTTAGATAGTATGAAAATAGAAAAAGCTTCAAACTTAGTTCTTGAAATCTACTGCAGATGTATTGCGTATATGTTTACATAAGCTATATCTTGTCGTTTTATTGACTTGTTATTTCTGTTTCCACTTAAGGATGCATCGAATAATAACTGAAGTGCTAATTTTCATGTATCTTCTGCATTTCATATTTCTGAAAATCAGGCCTTTCCACGTAGTGTTGAAACACATCCATTATATTGTATTAATGTGCAGATTTACCCTCTTTCCGTGATTTGGAAGTCAACACATCAAAGAGAAAGGCAAAACAAGTTGTTGAATCTCCCACAAGCACCTTGGACGCTACAGAGAAAGATTTCAAAGAATCTTCACCCTCGCACCATTATCTTTTCAATTCAGAATGTGCATCCGTTGATACTATGGGGAAGGTTTTCGTAATGCCGGTTCCTCTTTCATTCTCTTATAATTTGCCAGTGTCAGACTATATGCCTTTGGCTGAAACAAAACAAAAACATTCTTCCCCGAATAGATCCGACATTAACTTTGTTCCGGTAGATGCCAACGAGAGTTCTAGTCAAGATGATATTTCGGGCAAGTTAAAGCAAGGATTCTTGTCAGACTGTGCCAACGGGATACTAGAGACTCAAAGCCTTGCGAAAAGGCACAACACTAATGTGGATGAGGGAGATGAAGCGAGTTGTGCTGGAGAAATTATGATACTATCAGATGAAGACGACTGTGAGGATTTGGAGCTTAGTCCAAGGCTCACTAACTTCATCAAGAGTGGCGTTGTACCAGATTCACCTGTTTATGACCAAGGTTAGTATTATCTCTTGAACATTTAGTATGTCTTAGAGTTAGAGATATAATTAGGTAAAAACAAATGAATAGGACTATCCTTGAGTATATTTACATTCGTTATTAGACAATCATGAAGTTTGGGGTCGCGGTTTCAATTGGCCGCAACCAGAACGTTGGTATTAGGGCAGTTCTGTACATGCATAAAGTTCTATGAAAGAGTAAGAGAAATCTAGATCTACAAAATTTACGAGAACAGGACTTGGTAAAACAATGGAAACATCTGGAAGTTGAGCCTGTACTTAAAATTTTCAGAAACATATTTACTTTTGACACATCTCACATCTACAAAAAGTTTATTAGTCTTAGTGCTGATTAGCTACTATCTAACCATAAGAACCTATCATGTTCTAATAATTCTGGTAACATCTTTAATGCTGCAGGAATTGCAAAAGAAGCAAACAGAGAAGAAGATCTTGATCTTCTTAAGCTTAATTCACCCACGAAGTTCAGTAATATAATGGCAGAAGAGCCTTGTAGCCCTGAGACAAAGGTCCAACATAAACCCAGCGATTATCACATTACTTCTACGACCAATGGATTCAGAACTCCTCAAAAGGAGGAAGGTTTGGCCAACGGAACAGAATGCTTGGCTGTTTCTCCCATTTCTCAGGAGTGCAGAACTCCCTTGGCGAATCTCACGAACACAAACAGCAGCGCTAGCAGAGATTGGCGGCTGAGTTCTGGAGAAAAGTCAGAAACTCTTCGCCAGCCTCGCAAGTTGAAGAGACTACGTAGACTTGGAGATTGCTCCAGTGCTGTCAAAGAGAATAACCCTGGTATTGCGAAGGCAGACCGTATCAGATCTCGCTCTCGCAGTGAAAAGCACATTAGAGGTAAGTGGTTTTGTTTTTCCTTGTACTACATTAGAATGTTGCCGTTGTCAAAAATGAAGTAGAAAACTGCAGAGAGTTGGATTTTAAATTTTCTTCGGTTGCTTATGCATTAGTGACTGGAAAAGTAAAGTTTTCTATTTCAAAAATGAGTTCCTTTCCTAAACATCTGCGTCACTTTAAAGTCTTGATGTGCTGAGAGAGAGTTGAAATACGTGTCACATTGACCTGTTTGAGTGATTGCTGCTTGGTTGCTCTGTGTTTTAAGGTAAGAAGCAGATGAGAGTGGATGATGATGCCCGAGTCTTCATTGACGCAGAAGCTGAGTAAGTTCTTATATAATCTAGAAACCAACATCCGATTGTCTTTCTTACTTTCACAAAACAACAGAAAACAACATAAAAGGAGTACTTTTTGCTGTTTCAAATATCTCTATCTTGATCAGGGTCTCTTCGGAAGCAGAACTGTCTGCTGATGAGAACGAAGATGTGACTGCCGATTCATTTGAAGATAGTTTCATAGATGACGGGACAATACCTACAGCGAATACTCAAGCCGAGTCTGGTAAAGTTGACATGATGGCCATTTACAGGTATGTATAGAATCAAAAACTATATTTCTTCTGTTGTGAGTAAAATGGTCAATGAGCTTACTAAAAGTCGCAAGATATCCTTCCACAGACGCTCTCTACTCAGCCAGTCACCATTTCCGGCTAACTTTCGTGATGTAACGTCATCAAGCCCGAGCCCCTATTCTGCTGGACCCTTGAAGAGTATAAATGAGAGCAGAAGCGAATCAGATAAGTCGTTGTCTTCTCTTCGAACCCCAGAAACAACAAACTCTGCCTCAAACCAGGATGCAATGGTCACAGGAGACTTTTCGGTGGTACAGATCTCATCAGAGAGCAGGAAAAGGAAGTTCAGCTTCTGCAACTCGGGGAATGTCCCCGTGATTAACTTAGAAAACAAGTTTGAAGCTCATGCACAAGCCACGGAGAAGGAAAGCAATGAAGGCGTGAGAAGCAATGCAGGTGCATTACAGTATAATGATGTTGATGATGCTGATGATGATGCATTCTTCGCGACACTAGACTTTGATGCCATGGAAGCGCAGGCGATGTTGTTATTGTCGAAGCAGCGGTCAGAGGATAAAAAGAAGGTGATACCTCATCAGGGGGTGCAGAGGAGTGATGGTTTGGAGAAAGATGCGCCATCTTTTGATCTTGGTTTGTGGTGATTCTTACGCTACTAAGTTATGTGTATAGATTGAAATTTGGATGTACGTTTGGTATATTTAATTTAACTAGTCATAATGAAGTATATATATATATCAGTTAAGCGAAAAACACAATCCAAAACAAAGTCTCACCGACCGTTATGAATTCTGAGCTGTCTATCTTTAACCAATAGAACATTCTCATGAAGGCGATGAAGGGATCGGATGCAGCCAACGCGGAAGGACAAGCCTCAAATTGAATAGTACACCGATGCTGGACGTCGTCTTCTTCTCCTTCCTTGGGTTCCATTCTCCGGCAAAACTCAGATTGCGACCGTCGCTGCTACGTTCCGAGTTGCTGCGAAGCCCAAACTGTCGTGTGTACGTACAAGTTGGTAGATGCAAAATGTCCATCCATTGAGCTCCACATGCACATTGTATTAGCATCAAAAGGGTTTTTGCCCAAGAGACTATATTGAAGAGTGTCGATCGTCTATAGAGATTTCAGAAACTAGTTGCCATTCCCAGTTCTTTAGCCTCCATGCACGTAATGTACATGTATAGTCTGCAGAGACCACGTTCACATAGAGGAGAAATCCTTGAGAAACTGTGCAACTTCTTTGGAATATCGTACGTTGCCATACATCAGGGTAAACCATAACTCGGCATCGATCAGATTCCGCGTATAAATCATGGGATACAAGAATGTCACCATCATTGTGACCGTTGGAGGCTTGCAAATTGGAGCCGAACCAGTAAATGTTTCCGTTCAAGGTAATGGGATCGCCGTCAGACTCAGAGATGTGGTGAAAATGGGGATGAGACTGGAGGGTTTTGTAACTCCACAAGCCTGTCTCAGATGAATATACTATACGAGTAAACTTAAGACACATCCCTGGAGGAAACATGTATCCGCCAAAACAACTTTGTAACCTAAAAGGACATCCTTCTCAACTCGTGTGGCGAGACAGTGCAGGTGCTTTTAAAAACTTGTCTCAAGGCAGAGGAGGGAGTTTCACACATTGTCGTGAAACAGGATTAGCCACATAGTAGGGAGGGTTCTCGGACTTAGTTCTCAACGTAAACAAAATCAATCCAACATCGGTGTAAGCAAAAAAAGAAAAAAAAAAATCGGTGTAAGCCAGGACTCGAACCTTGGCCTTCTGGGTCTTGAATTTGTCGGCAAGGAAAGAGGAGACGTAAGAGCCTAGAGATCGTGTAAGTCCCCATGTCTCGCATCCGTAGTGAGCCACGACTTCTCCTGTCCGAGAAAACCGATAATCGAGATTATCCAAATTGAATTAAGTATAAATATAATATGATAGCTATTTTTTATTAACCAAAAACCAAAAAAACCGATCCAAAACTGAACCGATATCCGGATTGAACATCTCTAGGTTTGTTCACGTATATTACCAATTTAAAAATGTATGTTGAATTCTATATAAAACCGTAGACATCACCATCGGTATAGCTGGGTTTTAAGCTTGGTTTTAGCAATTAAGTGGAAAAAAGAAAAGATAAAAGAATTTTTTTTTTGTGAAACCACTCATTACGTAATAAACATCTCATTACGTAATAAACATATAATCTAGAAATATATTTGCCATTAAAAGAATAAAACCTAGAAAGAGAAAATGGAAAAAAAAATAATATAGCGCGTAGAATTGTATGGTTTTTTATAATAATTATGAGAAAAATATGACCAAACAACTTTATATTTATTCAAATGTTATATTATTTTTTGTTTCCCTTATATAACCAATATAAAATTGTATTTTGAATTCTGATGATATGTAATTATTATGTATGTTGAACTCTTAATGTTGTAAGAGGGGGATTGAGTACAACCCCGCAAAAACCCTCCCTAAATTATGATTTGTCCACAAAGTAAGCTTTTAAGTCAAATTGACTACATAAATGAAATCTTTGAAGATAAGAAAGAATTCTGAGACCAACCTAAAAGAAGATAAAGAATAACTTTTTTATATCTAGTTTATCAATGGAGTCTTTGAAGTCAAAAAAAAAAAAACTTTTTATAGTCGGAAAAGGGGAATGAGGTCAAAGAAATGGACCTCCTTTCTAGATAAATAAAAAGCATTAAAAAAGACATCGACAAATCATCCAAGACTTTACCAATTTATGCGAATACAAAACATTCTTGTAAAACAAAGTGTTAGATGACTTCCAAATAAAAAAGACAATGGAAAAGTTCAAGCAAAAATAACCTTAAACTCTTTATATGATCATATATGTGTTCTTTACAACCACTCATTAGGTAATAAACATATAACCAAAGAAGATATTTGCCATTAGAGAAAATAAAAATAAAATCTAACACGTCAAATTGAAAGCTGTATATTTCAAACCATAAACAATGTTTCAGATGGTGTGTAAAAATAATTATGAGAAAAATACGACCAACCAATTGTTATAAAAAAAAATAAAAAATACGACCAACCAACTTCATATTTCTTCAAATGATATATTACTTGTTTGTTCACGTACACTACCAATTTAAAAATGTATGTTGAATTCTATATAAAACATTGCTGCCTCTCATTACGTAATAGTCATATAACCTAAACATTAACGTAACACATGAAAAAGGTTAATCAAGAACTTTCAATGATAACAATCAAGACTAGCATGTGTCAGATGGCTTACGAAAAAAGAGGACAAACGAAACCATTCACAAAATATTATTTTTCAAATGTGAAAGTAATATTTCAATGAACACAACTCACATAGGCATCAATATCGAGGTGTGAGATTGTTCAGCAGTCACATCACACATCTACACTATTGAAAAAGGAAAAACAAAGAAAAGAAAGGAGAACACTGTTCAGCAGTCACATCACCTTCGAGAAGCGTCAAAACTGTTGGAACTCATTTTTATGATATTCCATCTGTTTCAATATATAAGAATTTTTAGCATTTTTTTTTTTGTTTTAATTGAAGTTTTAGAGTTTTTATGCAAAACTAAATGTGTTTGTTTTACTTTTGATTATTTATATTCTGCAGATTACATTTTTATTAGTTGAAATGTTTAGGAATTGATGATAATATATATTTTATTTTTTAAAATACAAAAATTAAATAATTTCTTAATCTGTGTGCAAAAACCTTAAACCCCTTATATATTGAAACAGAGGGAGTATATTTATATATCAAAAATGAAATTTGTTTGAATGAGAAATTGAAATCCAAGTGGGTTGTTTGTATAGCATAAAATGTCATGAAATGTCCTACATTGAAAGTTTGAGGTAAAATCCTCTTGTATAGAAAATGGAGAATTTAATACAAAGTTTAAAAACTTGTGTATGGAGAAAAAAGATATTCGAACTAGATTTATATCTTGGGTTTCGGGATTGGTAGTTGGACCAAGGTCTATAAGAGAATTTTTTTGACCAGAAATTCGTTTTGAACTTTTATGTTGACTAAGTCAACAAATATTTTCTTCAATTAATTTTGTCAAATGACAATTAAATGCAAAGTTAATTGTTATTGATTTTGTAACATAAAATAATTAAGTTAATTACTTTGAAAAGAATTATTGTAAGAATAAATTCTTGATCTCCCTTAATGGCAAGACTTTGAAAAAATGTTGAAGGCTTCATGAAGGCTTTATAAAGTCATGTCTTCTTCTCCTGTGAATATATGATTAAGATCATCAAACAACAACAACAACAATATCTCTTCTTTTTATTTTGTTTTGTATTTCAGAGTACAACATAGAAAAAAGTTCGTTAGCTTCTATTTCGAATGTTGCAAAATAGTCGATATGCAGTTTTATCCTGGGATTCGGAACGCTATGTAACCGTCATAGTACGGAGCATTTACAGAATTAAAGAAAGATATCATATCTCGACTCTGCAAATCCGGTTTTGTTTCTTTAATTCTTGTTTATGTATCATTTTAATATTTTACTTATATTAATTTGTTATATATTGCACTTTACAATTATCAGTCGTCTATTGTAGAAATTGCATTCTTACAAAAACAAAGTAGAACGCTGCGGGCCCAGACGTCCTGTTGCAGTTCTCTCCACTGAGTGTTGAGAAGCATGGTCAGATTTGTTGGCAGAGGAATATGAAGCTGGAAGAGACGCCTGATGAGGTGTTGGACCACATAATTGCCAATCTCGTGCTTGATGAGGACGCCTACACATGCATCAATCTCCAAAGTGATAATGAGTCGAAGCAATGTATCCGCTTTGTCAAGACTCTCTCCTACAAGCCAGTTCCCAAAGCTGCTCATTGAGAGAACGCCGAAGGTTCCCTGAAGTCTCATAAGGAGAGAAGGAGAGAGGATGGTCTGAAGAAGATGACTTCTGAAAAGTAGAAACGAGAGGATGCACTTCTTTAAGCGTTAGTTTCGCAAGTATCATCTCCCACATATCCCCTGACAAAAATAATCTCGCAAGTATTAATTTTTTTTATAAAACATTTTTTCAATGTTAGAAAAAATGATAGGTCTTTTGATAATAGTGATATATATGATCTTATCTTAGAAATAATTGTGAGTATTTTTAAAAAAATAAAAAGGTTAAGAATTTCATAAAATGTTATTTTCACTATTGGTTTTTCTTACAAACGGTTTATGGAGTTAAGTTCTTTTATTAACTTTTAGTATAATGTCTTGTTTATTATTACTATTTGTGATTTTAAAATATACACGAAAAATACACATTCTATTGTTTTGGGATGCATAGGAGAACAGAGCGAGCCCAAAAGTTTTCCTGAAGTTCTCTTCTTTTGGTGTTAAGAGTCATCAACATGTATGATGGAAGAGGATTGCCAAGCTGATCATAATTAAAGCCTCCTTAAGGTTTTGCACCCCGTAGTTACCACGTGTTAGTTTTAAATTCAAATGTTGGTAATTTATCTTTTTAAAATTAAAATATAAAATGAAATGTTATTTTTCAGAATTTTTTCCTGATTTAATCATTCTTTTATATTTTATTCTCATTGTTTAAAATTTTTAATTGATTTATCAAAAAAATAAATACTGATGATAAAAAAAACTCTCAAACGCCCCCACAAGAAATAGATAACCCCATAGTAAGAAACAAAAAGAAAAAATAAATTTCCAAAACAATAACTTGTGGAACACGAAAATCTAAGTGCGTAATTGACTAAAAAGCCCTAAAATAATACAGATTTCTCATTTCTCTGCATCCTCTTATTCTGGAACAGGAGCCAGATTTGGAACTTGGAAGTTGGAACATATTCATAGCAACAAATAGGCGCTTTAATATTAGACCACCCATCCTGTCAAAACATGTCCTTGATCTTATGGTCACACTGCCCAGTTGCATTCTCGGCTCGTGGTCGGGCCATCTCTTACTATAGAAGCGTGGCCTTTTCGTCGGCCATGAAATAAATATTAGTAACTACTCAAGTCACTCAAATTACCAGTCGTGATGTCAAAAACGGTAGGAGTATTACGAACACCATTTCATTCACAAAAAACTGAGGTATGATTTGTTTCTAATCATGTAATTATATCTGATTGACGTTAAAAGGAAATATGCATATTTTATTTGTTGACTTTTTCAAAGCAATAGGAGTTGCAAAGCTTCTTTTTTTTGTCATACAAGTAATCGAACACACTAATTAATGTTTAGACTTTAGAACACAAGATGATGTCGGAAAGTATGTCATAACAAAACATGCAATGGGATCCAACTTGCTCATTGTATTGGGTCTCAGTGCTCTTTGCGAAAGAAACTTTCACGACTCACAAAAAGACTATAGCCTAGCCCCATATTTCATTCTCGGTTTTGGTTGATTTGCTTCTAACACCAATCTTCTAAATGAGTGATCTCTGAATTTCATTTTTTTTCTTTTCTTTTCAATCCATTGATGTAATTGGTAAGTTACCACGATAAGCTGTGTCTGGTTTCCCCAAGTTGGTTGATGTTATTGGAATTAGCTGTGTCTGGATTTAGGTTGGACTAATGCTTCCTCATGATTGCAATAGCTATTTCTAATCATTAACAATCTCCCCACTTTTAGCTTAGTTTGACTCTTCAAGCTTCCTGCAAATGATTGTCCTGATACATCTGCAAGAGATGCTAAAAAATGTACCAAACATGAAGACTGAGTCGAGCAAATTACACAAACTGAGATCAAACATCTTGTCCCAACACAAAGAAAAACCAAATAATTACCCAACAATATTATTTGAACACTACCTCAACTTCACACAAAAAGAATTATAATATGATAAATGAAATCTCCATATTTTTCAATGTATTTTTGAATTGTTATTGCAAACGTTTATACAAATATGATGAGATTGAAAACCCTTTATATATTAAGATTTTTTCTCCAAATTAAATTTAAGAAAACAGTCTCTATAGTACTATATATCCAATGGCATACATCTACAACCACAACCACAACCAATTAAACATATAAACTAAATCCATAAAATAGCATCCAAATTTTAAATATGATGACTAAAACAACATCCAAAATGTAACAAAGTCTTAAACAACACCATGACAAACTTATAAAATATTGTTTAAAGTAATGTTTTAAGCGAAATTGGGATAACTTTTCGAATTTATTACATGATCGAGCAAATAGTTGTCCATGGCGCCTTCAGCGAATGAATCCTATATAAAACACATAACCACAAAACCTTAGAGAAATAATCTAATTAGATCAACGTATTTCAAACGTGACACTTCCTAAAAAAAAAAGATATATAAACGGGAACAACTTATGTGCCTAGAATTGATATAAAAAACAATGACATTATAGCATTCAGAAAACTACAATTTTTTCCTTCAAATGAAAAAAAAAATAGAATGACTTTTCATATTATATATAGAAACAAAATTTTGATTGTTATATTTTAATTTTGATGGTTCTAAGTTCTAACGGTACAAATTATATTAAGAACTAATTATTTGTTTCAAATAAGTAGGTTTTCTGATTAAAGTCAATTTACCTGGTGGAATGACAATGGAGGTTCCGTCAAATCCGCAACACCACGGTCCTATGTAATCAATGTTCAAAAATCAATTATTTTCATGTACTATTTAACATAAAAGTGGTCTAAAGTCCAAACAAACATATATATCAATGATAGAGACTAGGCTTACCTGATTTGTAATGTTCATGTCCGGAGGAGAAAAATACATTTCTGAAGTATCAGCAATCAATGGTACTTTATCATAGTTGCCCTTCAAACAAATCACAAATTAGTTATGGTTTATAAATTTTTCAATCCTCACACGCACATATATATATACTTTACTTGAAAGTGGTGTAAGGTACAAACAAAGATATATTGATGATGAAACGACACTTACCTGATTTGTAATGTTCATGTCCCAAGAAGGAAAATTCGTATACGAACTAGCAGCATTAATATCGTTCAATATTTCTTCACTATAGTAACCCTTCAAATAAATAATAGATTATTTATAGTTTAGAAAATTTTAATCCACAAACATGTATACAAAAATTATTCTAAATATATACAATATTACATGAAAGTGGTCTAATTATTCTAAGGTTCAAACAAAGATCTCTCAATCATAGAGGCGAGACTTACTTGATTTGTAATGTTTATGTCTAGAGGAGGAAAATATATTTCCGGATTGACAGCCATAGAGTTTAATGATTCTTCATTACATTCACCCTTCAAACAAATCGTAGATTTTATGTATGGTTAAAAAATATTTAATCCAGACACACACATATAGAAGCGAGACTTACATGATTTGTAATGTTTATGTCTTGAGGAGGAAAATATATTTTCGGATTGACAGCCATAGAGTTCAATGATTTTTCATTACATTCAACCTTCAAACAAACCGTAGATTTTATGTATGGTTAAAAAATATTTAATCCAGACACACACATATAGAAGCGAGACTTACTTGATTTGTAATGTTTATGTCTTGAGGAGGAAAATATATTTCCGGATTAACAGCCATAGAGTTCAATAATACTTCATTACATTCACCCTTCAAACAAATCATAGATTATACATGGTTTAAAAATATTTAATCCAGACACACACACGCACACACATATATATGTTACAAAAGTGGTGTAAAATACAAATAATTATCTCTGAATGATAAAAAGGAGACTTACGTGATTTATAATGTTCATATCTTGAAGAGGAAAATACAATTCCGAATAAGCAGCATTAGAGTTCAATTGTTTTTCAGTACAGTCACCCTTTAAACAAATCATAAATTATGTATTAATTAAAAAAAATCAATCCACACACACACACACATATATTGATATATATATATATATTTGGGTATATACAATTGTGCAATTAAATAAAAATAAGATAAACATGACTTACGTTATTGAAACTCGAGTTATCAAGAAGATTATGATCAGTAGGCACCCCAAGATTTTCACTCGTCACTTTATCCTGATGCTGTTCAAAACCATGCAAATATAAACAAAAAGACATTAACTTCACATATATCTTTTAAGAAATTTAAATTAAGATTATATATAAGTTAATGTACCTGATTCTGATCAAATCGTGAGTTGGTTGTATTGGAAAAAATCTCATTAGAGCCATGATGATCATTAAATATGCTGGGTTTTTTTTGCACGGGAACTACATCATCAATTTGCGCAATGAAATTATTATGTGACTGATCCCCACCGTCCAAGAACGATAACGATGCAAAAGGAAACCTCGAAGTTGAACTTCCATGGTTGCTGATGTTGTTATTGAAATTCCAATTTTTGCCAACCACATTTTCACCAAGAGATCCATCAACATAACCACTACCATGAAGTCTAGTTCCACCAAGAGAGTCGTTAACATTGCCGTTACTAGAACCATTACCAGAATCAGGAATTCTTATTCCACCAAGAGAGTCATTACCATGACCATTATGATCAGTATCATGAACACTTATCCCACCAAAAGATCCATTACCAAAGGCTCTTATTCCACCAAAAGAACCATTACCAAAGCCTCTTATTCCACCAAAAGAGCCATTTCCATTCTCAGTATCAGTACCATGAACTCTTATTCCACCAAGAGAGCCATTACCAAAGGCTCTTATTCCACCAAAAGAGCCATTTCCATTCTCAAAATTAGTACCATGAACTCTTATTCCACCAAGAGAGCCATTACCATTATCGTTGACATCATGGACTTTTGGTCTACCAAGAGAGCCATCGTCATTACCATTAAATATTACTCCACCAGATCCAAGTAAATTTCCATTTTCACTTATCATGATCCCAGTGTAATTACTTCCTACAATATCCGTACTAAGATTAGAGTTCATGCCCAAACTATCGCTTGTTGTACCGTATTGTCCAAACCTAGGAGCTTGAGACTCTGAAGATGTCCCGAATATGCTTCTCCTTTCTTCCTCTGTTAAAGGCAACATACCATCCGAAAACTCTATAGGCAATAAGTTGGATTCGGTGTGACTCAAATCATAGGTGGGCCTACGGTTCATGTAAGGGATATAATCACATAAACCAACTTTTTTGCTCACCATGAGGCTAGATTGACCAGGACCATAGCCACACTGTGAAATGGAAAGATTGTTGTTCCTTGGGCTTGTGTTGTAGTTGTAAGAGTGTGGTGGGTTGATGTGACTAGATGATGTAAAGATGGAGTTTGTAGTTGTTATTCTTGACATTTGTCTTATGCCTTCTTCATTAACTTTTTTCGAAAAAAGTCTGTACTTCTGTGTAGTTTCAACAATTCGAATATTGTTAGTTATATATTATAATTATAATTAGTATGAATTGAAACAGTATATTAGACACACATCCTTAAACTACTCCCATAATTTTGACTGATAGATTTTCAGTAAATTTATACCTTTTAGAAAAAAAATCCAAATCATAACATCATACAAATCGTTTTTTAAAAAGAACTTAGGTTGGCTCAATTATTAATTCATTTTTTTTTTTTTTTAATGGTATACATACTATTCAAGAATTTTGGAAAGAGTGAAAGTTGTAGTATACCAGGTACTTTCAATATCTTTTATTATATATATGAAAAGTTAACCTCATTTGTAAGAAAAAACTTTAAACAGTACTGAACAAAGATGACTATTTTCTTGATGTAAGGTATTTAATCCAACTATACCATTGATTAAGTGCTTTGAAATATGTTCAAATGACTTATGGTTCTGACTTTAAGCAATGTTGATAGAAGACCAAACCTGTAATTTGCTGGCTACATGAGATCGTGTTATGCCTTTCACGTTCATGAATTCTACGATCTTCTTCGGCGTGGCCTCTTCAAACATGAAGCAGAAAATAGAACATTAGTATATATAATGTATGTCCCAATACTTCAAAAATGCAAGTAAAAATCTGAGAGTTGTATTTGTTGAAATATTGTTTTACAATCTAAGAGTAACTATTCTAATAGTAATATATTGAAATTCGGGCACACAATGAAATAATATTATTGATGGGTTTACGCTTCATGTAAAGAATTTCTTATCGGCATTCTCAATTGTATTTTCTTAACTTTTAAGAGAGATCTTATTTGTTTTTTCTGGATTCTGTTATTTGTTTATTTTTTTTTTCTAGTTTTTATTATTTTTCAAAAACTCAAGATATTTAATTATAAATTGCGTATATGCGGAACTTAATCATGAACAATGTAAAAAATAAACAATTTAATATCCCAAAACGTAAGTCATGAACTTCAAATATTTATTACTGACTGATATGGTTGGTGGCTTGCAAAAACAATTATGAAACAAAATTCGAGCAAACGACCTAGATTTCTCTAAGTGTCGTAGTAAAAATATAACCTCAAAAGACCTTTGCATTAGAAAAAAGAACTAAACATAACAAATGAAAAAAATTATTTAACAGGTTCTTTACAACCACTCATAAAGTAATAAACATATAACCTAGAAAAATATTTGCCACTAGAAGAAAAAAACGTAGAAAGAGAAAATGGAAAATAATTAATCTAGCACGTAGAATTGTAAGTTATGAATTTCAAATGGTTAATTGCAAAACCGGTGTATTAGATGGTTTTTAAAAATAATTAAGAGAAAATACGACCAAACAACTTTATATATCTTCAAGTGTTGTATTTTGAATTCTAAGGATATGTATGTTGAATTCTTAAATTTGTTAGACGGGGACTGAACACAACCCCGCAAAAACCCTACCTAACCCTCCCAAAATTATGATCAGCCCACAAAGTCAAAGCTCGTAAGTCAATTGGCTACACAAAAAATAAATTTTTGAAGATTGAAAGAATTTCGAGAATAAAAAAAATAAAAAAAATATTTTTTCCTAATCGAAAAAGAGGAATGAGGTCAAAGAAACCGATCTCTTATTCTATATAAGTTCAAAGCATTGAAAAAGACATCTACAATCATCTAAAACTTTACCATTTTATGAATATAAAAAACCTTCTTGTAAAACAAACTACGGATGGTTTAATGAAAGGTATGCAAACAGCCTCTTAAAAGCTTAATAATTTCATCTTTCTAGAGACCTAATTTCTATGTTATTATCGAGCTCCCATTTAAGAACCCACATTCAAATTTCGATTATCACGAGATACGTAATATTCTGGTTCAACCGTCATTACATAATAAACATTAATTAATTGAACATGTTTTTGTGTTAAAAAATTAATCGAACATGCGGAAAGGTAAATCACGTACTTTCAATGATTAATATCAGGACTGGGTGTGTTAGATGACTTCCAAAAAGAAAAGAAAATACAAAAACTTCAAGCAAATAACCTTAAACTCCATATTTGTGTTCTTTACAACCACACATCACGTAATAAACATATAACCTACGAAGAGATTTGCCATTAGAAAAAAAAGAAAAAGAAAAGTAAACAGAGCAAATGAAAAAAAAATATATCTAACACGTCAAATTGTAAGCTGTCTATTTCAAATAGTTTATACCAAAACCGATATATCAGATGGTGTGTAATAATAATTATGAGAAAACTACGACCAAACAACTTCATATTTCTTCAAATGTTCTATTTTTTTTGTTCACGTATATAACCACTAAAATGTATTTTGAATTCTATATAAAATCTTACTTCCTCTCGTTACTTAATAGTCATATAACCTAAACATTTAATGTAACACATGAAAAGGTTAATGAAGAAGACAACAGGACTATGTGTTAGATGACTTGCAAAAAAATAAGACAACGAAACCATTTCGAGCAAATAACCTTAAACTCCTTCTCTCATATTTTTCTTTAGATATTTATAAAGTTATTTAGATTAAGATTTCACTATATTTCAAATTTACTGTCGTCTTTTATGTATTAGAAATATAGCCTAAAAACACATTCACAAGATATTATTTTCAATTGTGAAAGTAATATTTCAATAACACAAGTTACACAACTCACTTAGGCAACTCCAAAGCTTACAATCAAGATCTATGTGTGAGATGGCTTGCAAAAAGAAAGATTACCAAAGAATCTGACCAAACAATCTTAAATACTTTTTCTAATCTCTTATATTCACTATTTACGTAGTTAAAATATAATAATTAATTAATACAACTAGATATTATCATTTCTCATGATAAATAATATTTCAATGAACAACTAATAATGAACACAAATAGTATAACATGTGAAAAGATAAGATACATGAAACGGTAAATACTTACTTTGGACACCGAAGTGTTGAATGGCTTTGAAAAATAGATCCTCAAGAGATTCAGTCCATATGGTCTTAGGTTTCTTTTTGTCTTGTGGTCCCGAATTTCCAGCATTTAGATTGTTGGTTGAATTTGTCTTCCAGATTTTTCTTGAACCATCTGTATCGTTTTAACATGTATCGCATATTGTAATATGGATTTAAGAATTACAAAACATATCAAAAATCGAATAGTATTAAACTACAAGAAGGAGAAACAACAAGACAATATATTGTTCACATCGATATGATATTACCATTCATAAAGTATTTGAAAGAATGATTCCATATGAGGTTGAGATCATTTGGTTCCACATGATTTTTCATCAAGCACATTGCTCCAGAGGATAAAGTCTCTTGCTCAATTTCATAGTTCATACCTGCTGAAATCATTGTAATAAACATTCAAAACATATAAGAAATCTAAAAGAAACTATAGCATCAATTCAGACATAAAAAGAAAAGAAAAATACACTGCATTAACAGAGAATATTGCATATCAATTAGTAATTTGCTTCTAGTTTTCTTTTTTCTTTGCGACACTGACCTGACACTCTTCTTGCTCAAGTATTTAACTTTTATTTGCAAAACAATTCTTATCTCATTATATTAATATCTTTATGATATGTATCCTTCGAAGGAATGCACTGGTTTACCGTTTTAGCACTTACT
The DNA here is from genome assembly GCA_900406535.1 of Noccaea bulbosa. Classification (NCBI taxonomy): domain Eukaryota; kingdom Viridiplantae; phylum Streptophyta; class Magnoliopsida; order Brassicales; family Brassicaceae; genus Noccaea; species Noccaea bulbosa. The sequence goes on along the minus strand of OVBJ01000491.1, from coordinate 2,277 downwards.
ATAGAATTACTAAGTTTTTTTTTGACTCACATATACAATTTCTTAGCTGTAATACGGTGTCAGTGGATATGTGTATGCTAGGTATATTAAGAAACAAAAGTTATGTATGTACACTACTATCTGTATATATATATATATATATATATATATATATATTTTTTTCCTTTTTTGGCTAGTCCCAATTATATGAAAAGAGGCTACGGTGTATATAGAAGAAAAAAAACATATTTCTTATTATAGGAATGAAAGTTTTTTTTACTAAATATATTGTAAAAAAAAGAAAAAGATATTTACTGTAACATCCCGATTTGTGATAACGAAAAGAGATTTAAGAGAATTGATTTGACTACATATTTCAACAAATTACACTTACTTTTCCGGTCAAAGGCCCATAAGTAACTCCAGAATTAAGGGTGCTTGACCTGGAGTAGTGGAATGATGTGTTTCGGGAAGTGATATGCGGAACCGTGTAAATGAGGCCAAAACACGGGGAAAGGCCGGGTGTTGATTGCAGAGATAATAAATAAGTCGGTAGAACCTTTCAAAAATAATGCACAGGGGTGGAGTCCACGGGCCGAGAGAGGGCGTGGATGGCCCACCGGGATGGACGGTCGGGACGTTATAATTTGGTATCAGAGCCAAACTCAGACGAGAGTGTGGAGTCAAGTGGAGTGGCATTGACTCACACCGTTAGGGTGTGACGATCGAGGTGCGCAACGAGGACGTTGCACGCAGTGAGACAGAGTGTACTATAACATCCCGGTTTGTGATAAATAAAAAGTGGCTTAAAAGAATTGATTTGGCTACCTATTTCAACAAAGTGCAATTACCTTTTCGGTTAAAGGCCCATAAGTAACTCCAAAGTTAAGGGGGCTTGAGCTGGAGTAGTGGAAAGATGGGTGACCTTTCGGGAAGTGGTCTGCGGAACCGTATAAGTGAAGCCAAAACACTGAGAAAAGTTGGGTGTTGATTGCAGGCTTAGTAAATAAGTTGGTAGAGCCTCTCAAAAATAATGCACTGGCCGTCGGACAGGAGTGGGGTCCACAGACCAAAAGAGGGCGTGGGTGGCCCACCAGGATGGACGGTCGGAGCATTATAATTTCTTAGCTGTAATACGGTGTCAGTGGGTATGTGTATGCTAGGTATATTAAGAAACAAAAGTTAGGTATGTACACTACTACCTGTATATATATATTTATTTTTCTTTTTTGGGTTAGTCCCCATTATATGAAAGGAGGCTACGGTTTATATACAAGAAAAAAAAATATTTCTTATTATAGGAATGAAAGTGTTTTTACTAAATATATTGTAAAAAACAAGAAATTTTTTTTTACTAAAACTTCAATACAGGTCATATATAAATTGATTAAAATTTAATACTGTTAACAAGTATCAAAAAATATTTATTCCGTTCTCATTGTCACCATTCATAACTTCTAAATTAAAATTATCTTTTTTCGGAAACACGCTTGTGAATAATGCGATTGAAGTACACCTAGCGATTAGTTAATTAATCAAAGATTAAATGTCAGGTGATTAATCGAAAATTTATTTTAGAATTGTTATACCTAATTTTAGATTTATATAGAATTTATGCTAGGAATATCAATATATGTCGTGTGGTGCAAGGTTGTTCTTTAGTTTTATATTATTACTAGGTGATAAACCGCGCCCTGCGCGGGGTGAAATATTTGTTAATTTTTTAATTAAAATTACTGGTGTTTTTCTTTATTTACTTTTCATAATTCATTCTTAATTAATTTCAATTCATTCTTAATTAATTTCAAGAAAGAGAACATAATATCACATTCCAAAATCATAATATCAATAACACATAATAATTCATATTTAAATTGTTATTATTTTTAAAAATTGGTAAAATTGTATATATTTTTTTAATCGTTATGGTTAAATATGGCATGTTTGTTTTTCTTCCTTTTCTATAAAAAAATAAATAAATATTATGTGAAATAAATTCAAATTTGGTAACGTTATATATATTAAGTTCAATATGTAATTAATAAAATCATTGCTTAAAACATGATAATTTATAGCTGATTTATAAGTTAATTTTTTACTAATAATTGAAAATAATATATATTTGAATCTACTCATAATTAAAAAACTTTCATATAAGACACTATATTTATTGGCGACATCATCATATAATTACAAAATATAAAAAAAAATCAATAATTAATTTTTAAAACAGTAAAATGAATTTATAATTTTTTATGAAATTATATATGAGGAAAAAGATGTTTATAATTAAATTCA
>OVBJ01000490.1:0-53748 GCA_900406535.1 Noccaea bulbosa | reverse complement strand
TGGTAGAATATGATGTAATATGTAGAACACATACTCTACGACCGGTAGATGTTAGTGTTTACCGCAGAACTTGAAATCTACAATTAGCAGAAGATAGTGTATTCCGTAGAATATAATTGGAGCAAATTCTACATTAATTTTATAAACATGAAAAAAAAATCTAAAAAATCTCAAACATTCTATACAGTTTTAACATCATTTTTAGAAAATTTAGAAATTTTGTTCACTTTCAAAAGAAATTTGTATGAGTTGTTAACTATATTGAAGGGCAATGTTGGCACAAAATATCAAAAGTCAAAAAGGGTTAAAGGGACAAAAAAAGCTTTTTTTAGGGGTAAATTGCCAATTTCCCCTTTTTATTAAGCTAGTAATTTGTGTGTTGAATAGTTGAATTTGTGTGATTATGCAAACTCTTGTTCAAATAATAATAAGAATATATAAAAATATCCTGGCAACGTTTGGAATCGAGCAAAAGCTTTAAAATTAAACCTAAAACCCCTAATTGCGAGTCCTGCCTGAGGATTTAGTGGAAGGAGAGATCCTCCAACACCTTCCCGTTAAATCTCTAACTAGATTCAATTCCGTATGGAAACAATGGAGATCGATGATCCAATACAAGTTTTGACTTATTACAAAACTCAGACTTATTACAAGGACTTATTAGTAGTATTATAATTAGGGTGTTAATGTGAGGCAGTCATATCCAACCCACCTAAAACCCATTACAACCTGCCCACATAAAAACCCAACCCATGAAATACTCAGAATATAATAAACAGATGGATTGGTTTTTGGCCCACATGGATAACCCAAATGGATTCATGGCAGCCCACACCTAAACCTGTTTTTTTTTTCTTTCTTTATTTCTTTTTGTTTTAAACCTATATCATAAGAATTCACATTTCATTTTTTTTGTTTCTCTTTTTCTTCATTAAAGTAATCATTAATGTCACCTAAATTATGAAGATATATAAATTATGGGTTTTCAATTAATGCATTATGCAACTATGAAACAATAGAAAAAAGGGTCTTCACTTACCATCAAACTCTGCAAATCCCATTTTCTTTCCATCTTCCCTATCACCTACTGGTATATACTCTTTCCACACATCAGCTTTTAGGCGTTTGTTAGACTGAAATACCGTTAAAATCGGTTGAGTGGATTGGGTTCGAGTCTCACTTTCCACTGCTTGTTGATTTTCTGCCTCACTCTCCGCAATGTTCTCATCAAATTATCTTTGTTCATTCTCAGCATCAAGTTGTGCTAGATATCGAATTGTCTGCGAATCCATTCTGCATAAAACAAAAACATAACAAATTCTTATTTGAAAAATCTGAACACACATTCACACAATTCTTAAATAACATAAACTCAGCTTAAGAACTCAATCTAAAACATTCAACATAAACCCAAAACTTCAAAATTTCAACTTAATCATGATCCAAAACCTTAAAGCTCAACTTCTGGTGCTACTTTGATTCCACCATTCGAAACAAAACCTCAAATCAGAAAACATTGAAGCTGCAGGAACCTCAAATCAGAAAGAGAATCCGAAACCTCAAACCCATGAACTAAAGTGAAGAAATTACCAAGAAGAGACAGATTGCAGACAGATTGCGATGTAGAGAATGATACGATGGAGAAGAGAAAGCAAAATTGATTTGGGGATTTTGAGTATATGTGTTATTAGTAACAGACGACAACGTTTTGTCTGAGGGTATATGTGTTATTTTCAGAAATCGAAGGTTCAAAATGAGATATTTAAAAATCGGATTTTTGTTACCTGTCGAGTTCTTTTTTTTTCCGAACCCTAGCTAGATTATCCCGTTCCGCGCTTTCATCTCGTTCGGTCGCCATTGATTCGCACTTGGCAAGGTACGATAAACCCTAACACCATATATCTAGATACTCTCTTCTCTCTCTCTCTCTTTCTTTGTTTATATGATTCGCATTGAGCTATTACGGCGTTATAAGCAGCGAGTTTGGTATCAGGGTCATTCGATTTTCCCCGCAAATTTTGTTTATATCCAGGAAAAATTGTCACTTTTTTGGGTTTAATCGTATCATATAGTAATGAATAATTTACATTATCTCTCCAATGGAATATGTGACTTCTCCCTTTTAAATTCACAATTTTTCCCCCTAATTTTTGTAAACCCTGTTTGCGATTTGATTAACTTAAATCCTTCAGCTCCTCTCGATGAGCATTTGAATCTCTATGTTTCAGATTCTTTCTGGAAATTGAAATAAAAAAGTGAGAACTGTGTTTTGTTTTGTTTTTTCAGATGGAAAGCACTAAATCAGACCCAGAGCTTGATGATGATTTTAGTGAAATCTACAAGGAGTATACTGGTCCTCTATCTACTGTGACCAACAACGTCCAAGAAAAAGAGACACCGATCAAACAGCCTGAAGAAGCATGTGATGAAGAAGAGCAGCAACTACCTGACCCCTATTCTGTACCAACCGATTTCACCAGCCGAGAGGCTAAGGTTTGGGAGGCCAAATCCAAAGCTACTGAGAGGAATTGGAAGAAGAGAAAAGAAGAAGAGATGATCTGTAAAATATGTGGCGAGTCTGGTCATTTCACTCAGGTTACTCCAGATTTTCTTTGTAGTTCTTACGTATCATTTGTGCGTCTCTTATGGTTGTTGCATCATTGAACTTTGCTTTGTATGATTAGGGCTGTCCATCGACACTTGGTGCCAACAGAAAGTCTCAAGAGTTCCTTGAAAGGGTACCGGCTAGGGACAAGAATGTGAGAGTTTTGTTTACTGAGAAAGTTATCGAAAGGATTGAAAAAGAGACAGGCTGCAAGATTAAAATGGATGAAAAGTTCCTAATTGTGAGTGGCAAGGACAGATTAGTCTTGAGGAAAGGTGTAGATGCTGTTCACAAGGTTAAGGAGGATGGCGAGATTAAAACTTCTTCTGCCTCTCACAGGAGCAGGTCCAGGTCACCTAGGCGAGCTTCTGTTGGCCCACCGCGTGCTCGAAACTCTGAACCTCTAAGACAGCAGCACCCGCCGCCACATGGTTTCTCAGAGCGCCCGGGAAGGCAAGATAAATTTATGGAGAATCGTGTCCGTGAGAACCAGCGAAATGCTTCCCGAGGATCTCCACAAGGTAGGCACAGGATAGGATACCTTAGAGAGCTGGTAATTGTCTCTTTTAGTCTTGTCTTTAGGGAAGTTGTCTGGTCTTTTTCCGGCCTTTTTTCGCCGGTAATGTTCCTTTCATTGTCTTTATTTGCAGCCAAAGGTAAGTCCTCATGTTCAAGCATTTTGTACAGTACTGAAGTAAATAAATTGTTTACTGAAATTTTGCCTGATTGAAGATGAGATCACGTGTCTTTCTGTGGCTGTAGCCTTTGGTTTAGTCTCCTGGTCAGGCAGTTAACATTATTATTCATTTTATGAAGCTTACGGTAGTGAGAGAGCTCGGAGTCGTTCTACACATTCGAAATCTCCAGGGCGACCACGTTATAGTGGATGGGATAAACCGTATGATAGGCAAAAGTCTGAGGTGAGTGGTTATAGGTCTGAAAGATGGGATCAAGAGAGAATGGGTGGCTCCGGCGACATTCAGGTGAGTCATCAGTTTGAACGCCCTGCTTTCCCACAGACGTTAGAAGAACTAGAACTGGAATATACAAGGGATGCAATGGAACTTGCAAAGAAACGTGAAAAGGAAGAAGATGAGGAGAACAACAAGCATCGAGAGGTAAGAGATCCAGTGACTGATGTGTTGCTTTTAGATTCACAACCGAGTTTTAGGTGCTATCACCTCAGAAATGGCAATTCCTGCAACTATTAACATACTTGGTTCTGTTACTAGTTGAGTGACAAATATGAAGAAAGACGTAGTTTCTAGTGACCTTGTGATTGTGAAATGCAATTCCTTTTGAGGAACTTCAGCTTCTGACATCAATTTGTGCGAGTTTTTAGACAATGCGGGAACTGAGAGAGAGTTACATGAAGAAACTGGCTGGGCTAAGGGGTGTGAATGCTAAACAATGGGAAGCGTTCCTTCAACAGGATGCTCAGAGACGACAACAGCAAGCACGGCAGCAAAGCTCTGGTCTGAGTTATGGTAGTAACAACTATAGACAGTTTCCTCCTCATGCTGATCAGTTTGATGATGGTTACTCTGCCAATCCTCCTCCTTATGGTGGAAACAATGTGCCAATGGATGCTGAAGGCAGATATCCAAACCATGTTAAAAACTATTCCTCAAGGCATCAAGACAACAATTATGGTACTGGTTTCCAACGCCAGAGACGTGACGACTATGGGAAAGCGTACAACCATCGTTATTAGACCATTGTAGTCAGAGCTTGTTTGGTAAGTTGTTTCTCCCCTGTCTGAAGACAAAAAGCTAGTAACTTGCTGAGTTTTTATGGTTTTGATTATGAGTAGCAGATCCATGGATAGTCTACTCTGTCACAGTGGCCTAAAAAGGTTTCTGAAATTTTCAGGGAGTCTGCTAGATCTATATCGGGGTTACGACGAACAAGTCAAGTCTCGCCTCAAGATCTTTGGTAGGTAATCTGATTATTTATTAGGCTGTACAATCCGCAACCAAAGGTTTCAATGTTCCATACTGTTTTACGCCACTCATATCTGGCAATGGTGAATACTGTCCTTGTCTGTGCAACGAGCACCACCTGTAACTGCTAGCTTATCTACTCTTTCTTTGGGTCTGTCTTTTTACCTTCTAAAGATTGTTTTTTGCTTAAGATTAGCGAGAGAACCATATCAATGTACTGGTAGCTCTTTTCAACAGATTACCTTCTTTATCTTCTGTTTCAACTTCTCTTTGGTTTCTGTCAAAATGGTTTCAGCTTTCCAAGACCTTAATTGGGTGGTGCCATCCAAAAAGGTCTCATTCATACATATGCATTTAAGTTTTGATTCTTCGTTTTCCTCTCCTAAGGTGTGACTTTTGCTGCTCCCTTTACGGACGCTTCCACTTCGCTATTTCATTCATCCATCTTACTAGTATCAAATATCAATGCCTCAGTCTTAACGGTCAAGACAGCTATCATCTTAGAAATGCATTTAATTTCAGACTCTTCGTTTTCCTTGTCTCGACTTTTGCAATTCCTTTTTACGTCTATATAAAGACAGAACGTATCAACTACTACACAGATCCTTTCCTCTCATTATAGCATTTCCAAAGATGTCTACTTCGGTTGTGCAAATTGGCGCAGCTCGCATCAAAACGACCGTAACTGAAAAAGAAAAGGACATCAACCGTCTGGTGAAGACATTCTTGTCCAACAACAACAACAGCAAGAAGATCATTGGTCTTGACACCGAGAGGGTTCAAAAGGCAAGAAAGCAAAATAGAACCGCCTTGCTCCAGCTCTGCGATGGAGACAATTGCCTAATAGTCCAAATTCCCGATGATGAAGATGAAAAAGATGAAGAAGATGAAGAAGGTGAAGAAGGTGAGAGTATACTTCCTCTTATCTCTCTTCAATTTTCTCAACCTACCTGATTTCACCTTTGTGGGCATTGGCATAAACAAGACTCTGATGAAGCTGGAGAGTGAGTTTGGTTTGACCTGCAAGAATGCTGTCGAGATCGGACCTTCCACGTGGAACCTGCTGGCCAACAAGACTGCCGATGAGAAAGATATTTTTGGTAGTATTGTCTCGATTGAGAAACCAACAAGCGCCGTCTTTGAAGACTGGGACAAATTTGTTCTCAACAAGAACCAGATTAAGCTCGCATCCTCCAATGCTTACTTGGCTTTTGGCATCGGCAACATTCTGTTGGATGGGTTCGGATTTTAAGTTTATGAATCTACTCATTTCTGTTTGGTTTCTTTTTTTCCTTCGTTTCTTTCCTTAATTGTTCTTAGTTTGATTCAACGATCATCGTCTACAGTGGCGTTCCTGTCTAAATCTTCTAGCGCAAAATAATATGTCTGGAAAGTATAACTTATAAACAAAAATAAGCGTTTGCTTGGTCGATCGTTACCACCTAAATCTTTTAGGCCACAAAGTACAATATTCGGAAACATTTAGACTGTATTGTAAATAATTATTACATCTCGTGAAATATTGGACCGGGTCTGTAAAATTATAAATCTGATTACAAACCTATTAAGCCCACATAACGAACTTTGGGCCGCTTTCCTAAATGTATATCGGGGAGCTAAAGTACGTATTGTTAAGTTGTGGGGTTAAATTGAAAATTTCGTTAAAACTTTCGCCGCCTCTCTCCTTCCTAAATCACGCTGCCGAACCCTAGCCTTCATCGTTCTTTCTTTTGTCACTTGCTGCTAAGGCATTGTGCTTCTTCCCTCTCTCTCTCTCTCTCTCTCTCTCTCACGTCCCTCCCGTCCGTTGTGTTCGTTTCGGAAGGGATTTGCGTGATGGGTACCGAGAGGAAAAGGAAAGTTAGTTTGTTCGATGTCATGGACGATCCGTCAGCTCCAGCGAAGACAGTCAGAAACAATGGTATCGCCGACGTCAACAGTCTAATCAATAAATGGAACGGAAAGCCGTATTCGCAGAAGTATTATGAGATACTGGAGAAACGGAGGACTCTACCAGTCTGGCTACAGAAAGAGGAGTTTCTCAAAACTTTGAACGCCAATCAAACCCTAATTCTGGTCGGTGAGACTGGTAGTGGTAAAACTACTCAGGTAAAGTTTTCATCTTTTCCCTTTCCCGATAATTCGTATTTGATCAATTGTTTGATATGTCGCCATAGGAATGAGAGCTTCAGGTTCTGGTTAATGTTAATCGGAGATAATGTCTCAGTGTCTGTCTAGGATATGAAAAGCTAACACTTTTTAAAAAAAAATTGTTGTACAGATTCCACAGTTTGTGATAGATGCTGTGGATGCTGAAACCTCGGATAAGCGTAGGAAGTGGTTGGTTGGATGCACACAGCCTCGTAGAGTTGCAGCCATGTCTGTGTCCCGTCGTGTTGCTGATGAGATGGATGTAGCCATTGGGGAGGAAGTTGGTTACAGCATCCGTTTCGAGGATTGCAGTAGCCCCAGAACAGTGCTTAAGTAAGCATATCGTCTCTTTAGCTTCTCAGTCTCTGTACTTTTAAACTTGGATCTAATCACGTGTTGTTCACCATGACCAGGTACTTGACTGATGGTATGCTGCTGAGAGAAGCAATGGCTGATCCTCTTCTAGAGAGATACAAGGTGATTATTCTCGACGAGGCCCACGAAAGAACTCTAGCTACGGATGTGCTGTTTGGTCTTCTGAAAGAGGTGTTGAAAAATAGGCCTGACCTTAAGTTAGTTGTGATGAGTGCAACTTTAGAAGCTGAAAAGTTTCAGGAGTATTTCAGCGGTGCGCCTCTAATGAAAGTTCCTGGTAGGCTTCATCCCGTTGAGATCTTTTACACTCAGGAGCCTGAGAGGGACTATCTTGAGGCTGCTATTAGGACTGTTGTCCAGATACACATGTGCGAGCCACCTGGTGATATTCTTGTTTTCTTAACTGGGGAGGAGGAGATTGAAGATGCATGCCGCAAAATCAATAAAGAGGTCGGTAATCTTGGGGATCAAGTAGGGCCTATCAAAGTTGTGCCATTGTATTCCACTCTTCCACCTGCGATGCAGCAGAAGATATTTGATCCTGCTCCAGACCCGGTAACAGAAGGTGGTCCTCCTGGGAGAAAGATTGTTGTCTCTACCAACATTGCTGAGACTTCTTTAACTATAGATGGGATCGTTTACGTCATTGACCCTGGTTTTGCTAAGCAAAAAGTTTACAACCCACGAATCCGTGTTGAGTCCTTATTGGTGTCACCAATATCGAAGGCAAGTGCGCACCAGAGATCAGGTCGTGCCGGTAGAACAAGGCCTGGAAAATGTTTCAGGCTCTACACAGAGAAGAGTTTCAACAATGATTTGCAGCCACAGACGTATCCTGAAATATTGAGATCAAATCTTGCAAACACGGTACTGACTTTGAAGAAACTGGGCATAGATGACTTGGTGCACTTCGACTTTATGGATCCCCCTGCTCCTGAGACACTGATGCGAGCCTTGGAGGTTTTGAATTATTTGGGGGCACTGGATGATGAAGGTAACTTGACAAGGACGGGTGAGATAATGAGCGAGTTCCCGTTGGATCCACAGATGGCAAAGATGCTCATAGTCAGTCCAGAATTCAACTGCTCCAACGAGATACTCTCGGTTTCAGCAATGCTCTCAGGTACGCCCTTTGCTGTACTTATCTGTTATTGTCATCTTGGGGTAGGTATGTAGGTGTGGGTAGGCTTAAGCTTGCTAGTAGTTTCCATTCACATGCTTGTTTTCTCTGCATTAGAACTCGTCGTTATGCGTAGTTGTGCATGATTGTGTAGACTGTAGAGTTAAGTAAGTTGAGTTAGGTTGTCATCAGCAGTCTCTGGTCTGGGTTGTGCATACCCATGGTTGAGGGGTATCTTAAGTAAGTGCTGATGCATATAGTTGCAGTTTCTCAGTTATTCTCTCTCATGAAGCAAATGGTATCAGTCTCATCGCCTCTATGCATCTGCTGACCTCTTCCCTGGGCCTCTTCTGTTATAAAAACCAATTATTTCTTTAGTACCGAATTGCTTTATCCGGCCTAGAGAGGCTCAAAAAGCAGCAGATGAAGCTAAAGCTAGGTTTGGACACATTGATGGAGATCACCTGACGTTGCTTAACGTATACCATGCTTTTAAGCAAAACAGTAAGTTATCTCTCTCCCTTTTTCTCTTTTGTTCCTCTTCCTCTCTTGTTTTTGCCAAAATTAACAAATTTGGTCAATGTGAATTTCGTGTTACAGATGAAGACCCAAACTGGTGCTACGAAAACTTCGTCAACAATAGAGCAATGAAATCTGCAGACAATGTTAGACAGCAGCTGGTCCGGATAATGTCAAGATTCAATCTGAAGATGTGCAGCACTGATTTCAACAGCCGCGACTACTACATCAACATAAGGAAGGCCATGCTTGCCGGTTATTTCATGCAAGTGGCTCACTTGGAACGCACTGGACATTACTTGACCGTCAAAGATAACCAGGTAATGTCTCAACAAATCAACATTACATATGTTGTTCTTCCATTGAAGAAGATTCTCTTTGATGATAAAACTAATTATTTCTTGTTTGCAGGTGGTTCATTTGCATCCATCCAATTGCTTGGATCACAAACCGGAGTGGGTAATCTACAACGAATATGTTTTGACTAGCCGGAACTTCATCAGAACTGTGACAGATATTCGCGGTGAATGGTAAGTTTTTACGTTTCCTGTTCTTGTTTTTATTTGTTCTTCATCTCTTTAAAGTTTTTCGATTCTGAAAAATCCTTCCTTCGCAGGCTAGTAGATGTTGCTCCTCATTATTACGATCTTTCCAATTTTCCAACCTGTGAGGCGAAGCGTGTCCTCGAGAAGCTTTATAAGAAGAGAGAGAGGGAAAAGGATGAGAGCAAGAGCCGCAAGTGAAAGCAGACCATCATTCATATTCTCAATCTCTCTGATTCTACTTCTACTCTGAACAATCTATATCTATAAATCCTGTCTTCTATTTTCATTTACCTTTTTGAGTTTTGACCATAAAGATTCTATAAATTATTCGTCTTTGTAAGGTGTTGAGTGAAAACAAATATTTGCATTTATTTACCCAAAAGTTGATTCCTTTGTCTGAAGATTCCTCTTTCTGTATAGTCTGTGCCTAGCTGATAATTATAAGTAACAATTTCAGAATGCTATAAGTTCAAACGCGAAAATGAAAGAGAAAGTTGATTCTTCTGAGACACAAAATGACAAAAGACTTTTTTTACTTGACTAGTTAAAGTTTTGTTCACCTAAAACATGCTAGATTAGATTACACAACGCAACCATTAGCTATATATATAAATTGGCTTTGCTTAGTTCCATGGGGCAGCCACAGTTGTCCGAAACATGTGCTCGTCACTCTGAACCTTTCGGTCGAGAACCGCTGCGTGAGACTGCATCCGATCAATCTCCATGTCCATTGTCACTTTCTCTTCCTTGAGCAATGCTTGCTGCTTCTGCAATTCCATAATCTTCCTTGAGACGTCTTCAATATCTTCTTCACACTTCCTTCTTTTGCTGTCTTTCTCTGCGATCTCTCTCTCAGCAACTTGTAACTCTTGCAATGCCGATCCCTGGCTTTCTTTAATGGACAACAGCTTGCAAATACGAGATCGAGGTGCTGTGGCATCAAACCCGTGTTTCTCAAGCTTGTCGAAACACTCGTTGATCCTGTTTATCGCGCTTACCGAATCGTCGACTTGTAGATTGTTAACTTTCTCTAACAGTCCAGTGAACGTCACCATTGCACCAATGGCTTCTCCTTCACGGGACTCTTCTTCGTTCTCTAGCAGTGGAATGAAATGTGGACGCTGTGGCACATATTTGAAGATCTCCATTGCTTCAAGGACTTTCCAACACGGTGACTTCTTTGCAAACGGCAGAACCATTGTCGACTCTTTCGCCAGAGGAGTTTTCACAACATCGACGTGCTTTTCCACAACAGAGTTAAGCATTGGATCAGGAGTCTGTGAGCCGGATTGCCCTGAGGAATAGATTAGAAGCAAAACACGAAACAATGAGAACCAAAAGCTCAAAAGAGCATCTCAACTAATTGTTCAAATGAAGTTAAACCAATCCTAACCAGATGATGAATTTCCACCGTTGATCCATGAAGCGAGAGGCGTATCATCATCATCATCCATATTAGCAACTTCAGTAGTCGTAGGATTTGAATCACTACCAGCCACACCTACAAGTTATTACAGTGCCAATAATGTTTCAAGATTGCAAAGAGACAAAAATTCATGTATTTATCCATTAAAAGTTTAAGACAACATACCAGTTTTTTCCTTAGGCTCTGTGCTTATGAACTTGCGTGGTTGTCCTCTTTTCCTTTTATTAACGCTCTCTCTGTTATTCGTCTCCTCAGGTGCCTGCACAGAGTACTCAATAGGATTAACAACCGACAACATGCCATGTGTTTAACAGCCGTGACAAACTAGCTTTCACCTTCTCTCCGAGAGAATCATTTGAAGAGCTCTTTTGATTCTTCATTGTCTGAAGTTTCTTCCTCGGAGTTGTTTTCCCTTGTGTTTTTGTCACCGGAGTTGCAGCTACACCCAGGACTACAGATGAGTGAAACTCTTTTGCTGGATGAAGTAATAAAGTAGATTCATTTCGTGACACAAACAACTTGTAACAATCATAATTGTGAACGATATTAACACTTACTTGCTGCCATCTCCGCTTGGTTTGCGACTGGAGTGTTCGTGTTCCCATTCATCACAGCATCAGCCATCTCACTCCCTAAATCTCCACATAATTGCTGCAGAAAACACACACAAAGTTAACCATAATTACCCGATTTATGTCACTGGACCAATATTGCTGCAAGCAAGTTAAATTCAACTTAGACTATTGAAGTAGCGTGCAACTAGAGAGACAGAGAGAGGAGAAGGAAATATCTAACTCACGGCTACAGTTTTGGAGAGCGGTGTTTCACTCTCAGTGACAGATACTATACCAGCTTCTGCAACATCTCCTCCATTGCAGGATGCCATAGTGCTACTAGAAGAACGCGTTGCTCTCAGTGGTTTTCGAATAGTTACCCTTATGCGGGTTGAGGCAGTTGTTTCTTCAACAACATGCGGACTCTCATCGCTACCCAAAACCTGAAATTGGAATACAAATACACAAATCTGGTTTTAAATGCATTTCCCCCACAAAAGACTCATAACAACAACAATAAAAGGAACTACCTTTTCTTTAGTTTTCCAAACTCCATCTTTCCACTCCACAGAAGGCCTTAACTTGGAGCGGTCGACGTCCATACTCATCTTGCTTTGCCCAAACTTTACAGTGCATTTGTTCCCCCAAAGAACCTTACTGATTACACCTGGACACCATCCAGACTCGACACGCACATGCACATTTTCCATCAAGTCGTACACTCTTTCTCCGGAAGGTGGTGGTAAAGGCTGGATTCTGGAGAAAGGAACGCTTATCTTAGCGCATTCATCTTCTTCTTCTCCGCTAAAAGACTTGACCTTGTACTTGACAAGTACCGTCCCATCCTCTTTCTCCTTAATGGCCATTCCGGGAACCCAAACATCCCCAAAAGTTTCCTCCTTTATTCTCACTTCAATTGCTTTTCCGGCGCTAAACTCCGACTCTGTCAATACCTGAAAGAGTGAAATAGGCATTATTATTCATCTAGATACCACCGAAAATGGAAAACTTGAATCAAGAACCGAGCAGTGAAGAGAGGAAAAATCAGAGACTCACTCGTTTTTCGCATCGAAACCATTCTTCGTCTTTCCAAACCAAATGCGGGCGCAAAGATTTGCGATCAAACTCGAGGACATCAGGTTCGAATCTAAGGTACACCGAGAAACGCCGATTTCCCAAAGCTTTGAGCACCCACCCAGACCACCAGCCACCGTTGTGAGCAGCATCAACCATGTCACCTTCCTCAAAATCGACGTCGGGAAACGGATCCTGCGGCGGGACTGGACGGATTAGACGATGGAAAGTAGTGGTGATTACCGGAGGTATATAGTCTTCCTTGAGCAGAGGGTCTAAGTGGCGAACAGAGAGCTTCTTCCGCTTCGATTTCGCCAGATTTTCTTCCAGCACAGCGGAATACCATATGTTTCCAGTACAGTTTTCATACTCGTTAGAAGATGCTTCAATTTCAGAACCTTGAGAAGCGGAGAGTTTCTCCTTTCTCCCAGTAGTTGACAACATGCTTTTTAAGAAACCACTTCCCTCTTCTTCACCAAAAGTTCAAAACCCTAGAAGTAGAAGTAGACCAGGGATGGAAGGAAGGAAGGAAGGAAGGAAGAAAGAGAGAGAAAAGTTCCACTTTAGAGTGTACTTGTGAATCCTTGAAGAAAATGCCGCTAAGATTTTGGCTTTTGATTACAGAAATTTATTGTTTTTTATTTATTTTCGTCTATCTTTTGGATTAGTAACATGGTTGAGATGAGTATAAGTGTAACAAATGTTTCTTCTCCGTATTAATTATAGAGAAAATTTGATGGGGAAGGGGAACCGTAGCTTTTGTAGTAGTGCGTGCCGCACCTTATTAACCATTAAAACATAATTAGCCCGACGTCGCATAAAGTGCCCAATCCGATTTGTGGATTAGTGTATGACATGGGGTTTAAGCGAAACTTTACTCTTAAGACGAGAATTATACAATGAGACTTGAGAGCCGTTTTTGATCACTTATCAATTCCTTCTAAAGAAATTAGGTGGGAAAAGCTGAATAAATAAATTTAATAGATGTTGAAACCCAAGGAAATGAAATTGGGTGCCATTTCATAAGCGTCTGAATTTTACGATAAGAGAGAAAATAAAACTTAGAGAATTATTCGAGCGAAGAACAAAAGTATGAAATGATAAAGTTTGAGACGGAAGAAGGATAGAGAGAGACGAAGGAGACAAGACAGTCTCTTCAATTAAACAAAACCACACATTGCTCTCCTAAGCCTGCATTTGATCACACGTTTAGTTAAGACTTTTACGATTATAAAATCCATAACGATATAACAAGTTGTGAATTTGATATACCTTGTTTGCGATGTTGTTGGAGAGCCAGTCAAGTCCCTCGTAAAGCCCTTCTCCGGAAGTAGCACAAGTGCTCTGTATGTACCTGTTAAAACCCACCAATGAATACATATCAGTTCCTACGGTTTAAATGTTCTGTTTTGGGAAGCGGTTAACTTTTCATTTATGGCTTACCAGTGTCGTTGACGGAGAGAGTGAAGCCCAAGTTTGTCAGTTATCTCAGCGGCGTTCATGGCGTTTGGAAGATCTTGCTTGTTAGCGAAAACAAGGAGCACAGCATCTCTCAACTCATCCTGCAACAGTTAAAAGGAAGACATGAGAAGACAATGTCAAACCAAAATCGTTGCCCCTTGCTCTTGCTTCTTCAAGTTATAATAGAGGAGGAGATATTTGGTTTGAGTATTACTTCGTTCAACATTCTGTGAAGCTCATCCCTAGCTTCCACAACACGGTCACGGTCATTACTATCCACCACAAAGATCAGCCCCTGTGTGTTCTGGAAGTAGTGCCTCCACAATGGACGAATCTGGATTGAGAATACACAAAAAACATTCGTCATCTTGGCTTTTGTTAATTGTAGAGTGATGGTAAAGGAATGTAAAGACAATACCTTGTCTTGACCCCCGACATCCCACACGGTGAAGCTGATGTTCTTGTATTCCACAGTCTCCACATTGAAACCTACCAATAACAAGATTAGTCACGTTAAGCACTCACTCTGTTAAACATAGTCATAAACCATCTTCTAATTATCACTAATTCAACTCTAATGCAATAATTATACCAAGACCCTTGAGATAAACTTATACAAGAAAGAGCAGGATAAGTTAGAAACTCACCAATGGTAGGAATCGTAGTAACGATCTCTCCAAGCTTGAGCTTGTACAAGATGGTTGTCTTACCAGCAGCATCAAGACCCACCATCAGGATTCGCATCTCTTTCTTTGCAAAGAGCCTGCTGAACAACTTTCCGAAGGACAGCCCCATTTCTTCGAGCCTGTTCATTGTTTCACATAAAATCCTCAATTTGCAGCATTCACATAGATTCAATAACTATCACTTCAGATAACAATTTCACCGCAAAGCAATTTGATGAAATCTACGATTTCGCTAAATAAATGCTCGTACGTTTACAAATCCTCTCGGATCTCAATCGTATCCGCAAGTACCGATCAAATACACATTGTGATTAACAGAAAGAGATCTAAATTCCGATTTCAGGTGAACGCACGATCTGAAAAAAACAAGTCTAGATCAGAATAAATCACGACCATGCAGTGATGCAGATACAGATCTATCATCACCAGCGAACAGAATCACAATAAAGCATGTCGCATCCATAAAGAAATTGGGAGAATACACACAGATCTGGAAATGACGGACCCGGATCGCGCTACAGATAATCGAACAGACGATCGACTAAACAAAGAGAGTAAGAGAGAGAGAGGCGGATTCAACGAAGAACAGAGACTTACCGGAGAAAAAAACTACGCCGAGGAAGACCCTAGACTTTCACTGTCGCCGATGGTCGTCCAAAGAGCAAGAAGGTCTTCGAACGTAAGAGGAAGAATCGTGGGACGCAACAATTCTCTACTTATGAGCTAAATTTCCGCGTCTTCTGCTTTAACTAAACGATAACTATATATACGGATTCGCAGTCTTTAATTAATTGCGGGGATAGCTCAGTTGGGAGAGCGTCAGACTGAAGATCTGAAGGTCGCGTGTTCGATCCACGCTCACCGCATTTTTTATATTTTCAATATACTAATGGACTCGGGCCCACAATCAGGTCTGTTTGGGATTTTGAAAATGCCATTTTGGCCCAGATAAAGAAAAGAAAAATATAAAAGTCATAGGGATAAACTAACTTATATCTCAACATGTTCTTCTGAGTTCTGACAATCCAAAGAAAATATGGCCGATCGGATCCGACATTGCTTTGAAATTATTAAACATCAATATAATGCAACTTGATAATCATAAAAAATTAAAAACAAATACTCACTGACTTACAATTAAAAATCTTTGACTTACGAAACTAAAGAGACATCCACCTATCTCACTTGAGCAATTTCATATGTAACACTTATAGACATCCACCTATCTCACTTGAGCAATTTCATATGTAACACTTATCAGACATACTCTTAAAACGAGATCTATCTTTCAATTTTATTTTCGTGTCGTTTTACAATAATCGTACCATTTCATTGCTTTTCGAATCCTTCTGAAGAAATAAGTAGAAAAACTGAATAAATAAATTTAATAAATGTCGCCAAGCCTAAAGAAAATGGAATCTCCGCCGAAATTGGGCCCAATTTTTAAGCATTTGAATTTACGAGAAAGAGAAAAAAAAAACAGAGAATTATTAGAGCGAAGAACAAAGTACAAAATGATAAAAGTTTGAGACGGAAAGAAGGAAAGAGAGACGAAGAAGACAAGACACACTCTCTTCGATTAAACACAACCCACACATTGCTCTCCTAAGCCTGCATTTAAAAACAAATTTAGTTAAGACTTAAACAATCATAGATTATAAATCCATAACGATATAACAAGTTGTCAACTTGATATACCTTGTTCGCGATGTTGTTGGAGAGCCAGTCAAGTCCCTCGTAAAGCCCTTCTCCGGAGGTAGCACAAGTGCTCTGTATGTACCTGTTTTATAAACGTTTACATCAGTTCCTGCGGTTTTTAGATGTTCTGGTTTAAGTAAGATATAGTTTATTTATGGCTTACCAGTGTCGTTGGCGGAGAGAGTGAAGTCCAAGTTTGTCAGTTATCTCAGCGGCGTTCATGGCGTTTGGAAGATCTTGCTTGTTAGCGAAAACAAGAAGCACAGCATCTCTCAACTCGTCCTGCAACAGTTAAAACGAAACATAACAAGACAATGTCAAACCAAAATCGTTGCCCCTTGTTCTTGCTTCTTCAAGTTATAATAGAGAAGGAGATTTTGGTTTTGAGTATTACCTCGTTCAACATCCTGTGAAGCTCATCCCTAGCTTCCACAACACGGTCACGGTCATTGCTATCCACCACAAAGATTAGCCCCTGAGTGTTCTGGAAGTAGTGCCTCCACAATGGACGAATCTGTATTGGGAAAACAAAAATACATTGTCATAATAGAATAGTGAAGTGTCATTTAGCTTGTTAATTGTAGTCAGAGTGATGATGGTAAAGGAATGTATTGAAAATACCTTGTCTTGACCCCCGACATCCCACACCGTGAAGCTGATGTTCTTGTATTCCACAGTCTCCACATTGAAACCTACCAAAAACAAGATTAGTCAATTCCACAGGACTAGAGCATTAAGCACTCACTCTGTTAATCATAGTCATAAACCATCAGTCACATACGGAATCCCCTTAATAAAATGAGCACCAAGTGTTACGAATAGGAGAAGATCTTGCAAATATCTATTCCAGTTTCAAACTTAAACTTCTCCATCATCTACTAAGTACTAATTCAGCTCTAATGCAATAATTTTACCCAGTCCCTTGAGATAAACGTATTGCAGTGTGTCAAATTCCCATACTCAGATTAGCAGTGGCTAGTAGTAAGATGCAAGAAAGAGCAGGAAAAACTCACCAATGGTAGGAATGGTAGTGACGATCTCTCCAAGCTTGAGCTTGTACAAAATGGTTGTCTTACCAGCAGCATCGAGACCAACCATCAGAATACGCATCTCTTTCTTTGCAAAGAGCCTGCTGAACAACTTTCCAAAGGACAGCCCCATTTCTTCGAGCCTGTTCATTGATTCACGTAAAATCCTCATTTTGTAGCCATACACATAGAATCACTATCCATCACTTTAAAAAACCATTTCAAAGCAAAGCAGTTTGATGAATCCTACAATTTCGCTTATTAATGCTCATACGTTTACAATTCTCTCGGATCTCATTCGTATCCGCAAGTCCCGATCAAATACACATTGTGATTAACAGTAAGAGATCTAAATTCCGATTTCAGGTGAACACTCGATCTGAAAAAACAAGCCTTGATCAGATTAAACCGAAACCATGCAGATACAGATCTATCGTCACCGGGGAAAACAATCACAACAAATCATGTCGCATCCATAGAGAAATCAGGAGAATACACACAGATCTGGAAATGACGGACGCGGATCGCGAGATAGATAATCGAATAAACAAAGAGAGCGAGGGAGAGACGGATTCAACGAAGAACAGAGACTTACCGGTAAACAAAAATCTACGCCGAGGAAGACCCTAGACTTTCACTGTCGCCGATGGTCGTCCAAAGAACAAGAAGGTCTTCGAACGTAAGAGGGAGGAGATTCGTGGGACGCAAATTCTCTACTTATGGCAAAAGCTGAATTTCCGCGTCTTGTGCTTTAATAAAACGTTAAAAACAGTATATATGATTAAGCCGTGTCTTAGTAATAATTTGCGGGTATAGCGCTCAGTTGGGAGAGCGTCAGACTGAAGATCTGAAGGTCGCGTGTTCGATGGACGCTCACCGCATTTTTAAAATTTTTAATAGACTAATGAACTTGGGCCTGAATTAAACATGCAATACACAATCAGGCATGTTTAAGAAGAGGGTTATTGGGAGTAGAATTTGTGTTGATTGTTAAAATTTTCAAAATCCGTTGTTATTGGTTAATGAATTTTGACATTCTTATTAAAATCTATTGTTATTGGTTTGATGACTTTTAAAATCCATACAAAATCTATTGTTATTCAAAAAGTTTATAAATTCATTAAATCTTTATTATTGGGAGATGGATTTTAAACAAATTAACACATAAAACAAAACTTTCAAAATATTACTTATATCCCTTAGATTCTCAAAGTCCATTATAATCAAATATTTTGATTGATTTTATAAATTTACATACTCTCTCCAAATATAACAAAAACTCTTTATAAATTTAACAATTCTATTAACTTCTAAAATCTTCAAAATTCACCAATTCCAGATAAACAAAAGAAAAATACAAAAGTAGGGCCGATCGGATCTGACATCACTTTGATATTATTAAAACACCAATATAATATTAGAGAACAAAATACTCACTGACTTGCATTTAAAAATATTGGCTTTCGAAAATAAAGGGGTATCAGCCTGCCTATATCTAATGCTTATTAGATCTTGAAACTTGGTAATACTTTTATCTCCGTATTAAACAAAATGGATCTCGCTGTCTCTTCTCTCCAGTACTTCTTCCTAATTCTATGCCTATCTCTTTTGGTTTGTTCTAACTCGGACGATAGTTCCAAGTCCAGAAAGAAACCCATTTTGATAAACTTCGGCGACTCAAACTCGGATACCGGAGGAGTTCTCGCTGGCTCCGGACTTCCCATTGGACTTCCTCATGGAATTACCTTCTTCCATAGAGGCACTGGTCGTCTCGGGGACGGTCGACTCATCGTTGACTTTTTCTGTGAGTTCAGTTTACAACTTTACATAATTAGTTTATTTTATTTTTTGTTACATAATTAGTTTATATACACTTTTTAAGGGATCTATTTACATGCAAATTAACGTAATTAGTTCCTCACTCTGCAATTAGGTGAACATTTGAAGATGACGTATTTGAGTCCATATCTGGACTCACTCTCACCAAATTTCAAAAGAGGAGTCAATTTTGCAGTCTCCGGCGCAACGGCTCTTCCTGTATTTTCCTTCCCTCTTGCTGTTCAAATCCGTCAATTCGTCCATTTCAAAAAACGTTCTCAAGAACTTATCTCTGCCGGTACTTAACTCTTTACCAACTAATTTATGTTTTATATAGTATTGTGTATTTTTATTAATGTATAGATGACGTTGTTGTTAACAGGGAGAAGAGATCTTATTGATGAAAATGGGTTTAAAAACGCTTTGTACATGACCGATATCGGACAAAATGATCTTCTACTTGCTCTATATGATTCAAATTTAACGTATACATCCGTTGTCGAAAAAATTCCTCCCATGCTTCTTGAGATTAAAAAGGCCATACAGGTACTTTATTTCTGTCTCTCTAATATATATTTATATTGTTCATATAATCGTTAACTGTTAGTTCCAAATCTGAATTAGTATAAGATCAACTGGTATGATAAATCCACTGATAAAACTTTTGGGGAAACTGTTTTAATTAACTAAAACTTTCGACCGGGTGTTTATACAAAATCCCAGAGACAAACGGGCAAATATATAAAATTGTCTGGTTGCCTTGTAAAACCGTACCTAATAGTAATACGACCAGTTTCTAATTTGGTATATACTGTAATGAAGACCGTCTATGTAAATGGAGGAAGAAAGTTCTGGGTACATAACACAGGCCCATTGGGTTGTGCACCCAAAGAATTGGCAATAAACCCACACAACGATTCGGATCTTGACCCGATTGGTTGTTTCCGGGTTCACAACGAAGTCGCAAAAGCCTTCAACAAAGGACTCTTTAGTCTCTGCGACGAAATGAGATCTCAATTCAAAGACGCCACTCTCGTCTACGTTGATATTTACTCCATCAAATACAAACTCTCAGCCGATTTCAAACTATACGGTGCGTATCGATGGCATCAATAGATCCTTTTTTTTGTTTCTTAAGTGAAAACCGGTTTTGATTCGGTTGATTTCATTTATCGGTTTCAGGATTTGTGGATCCGTTAATGGCGTGTTGCGGTTATGGAGGAAGCCCTAACAACTACGATCGAAAAGCCACATGTGGTCAATCCGGTTCAACTATCTGTCGTGATGTAACCAAAGCAATTGTATGGGATGGGGTTCACTATACTGAAGCTGCTAACCGGTTTGTCGTTGATGCGGTTTTATCTAACCGATACTCTTACCCAAATATTCCTTTAAACCGGTTTTGGTAGTTCTATGACAAATTAGTCGATAGAACCGGTTTGATCATAAAGTTTTCTTCTTCTTCCTTTCTCACGATGATAAATCCTTTGCGGTTGAATAATCTTGTTTTCTACAGTATATGAATGAATCTTAGCGGTTGATTAATCTCACATTAGTCGGTCCAACTACTGATGGTATTGATGACTAGTGATTGCCCTATGATGTGAATATGGCAATCAAACTATATATGAGCCACCATGACCATGAACCTAGACTATAGTTTATGAATACAAACATGACGGTCTATCCGTCTATGATAAGTTAAATATTGAGTATATTTATGTATTTTATAAAATTATAAATGACTTGGATAGGGAAAAAAAAAAGTAAACTAATAATAATGTGAAATGCAAAATGTTGTTGTCGATACTTGGAGTGAAGGCTGTAAAGCGAAAAGGAGAAATAAGGAGAAATAATGAGAGAAATTAACCTGCAACTTTGAGTTTTAAGGCTGAACTTTAAAGCCTCTTTATATTTTGTCGACGAAAAATTAATAATACAGTACTGAACTGTGTCTTGTCTCTTGCCTCTCAAATTCTATGTTTCTCCCTTAATTATTATTGATCTCTTCATAATAGAAAAAAGTCGTCTCCTACACACGCATCATTATTGTCGGAACAAATGTTACTGCACCTCATATAAATTCATATAGACCTAGTATTAGTATTTTGTTTTTTTTTTTGTTATTCGACTTTTTTAATGTCATCGAATCGCTAACTTAAAGCTGTTGTTCGACCTTTTTACGTAGTGGGTTCGTTGTGTCTGATTTACAAATCTCGCATATATCATTATTTGGATTTATAAATTAATTGGTCCAATTTTTCTATTAGATTTGAAAAGGAGAACGTAAACGGATGCGTATATATTATGAAATTTCACATAAATAAACTTAGCGTGGTACTATTTGATGGTTTAAACATGCAAGAACCTCGTATTAATTGAATTGGAAAGTGAAAGCCCAGCTTGTATAGGTATACAGGGTAGATGAAATTAGCACATCAACAACATATATTAATATATATATATAGCTTTCTGAGAAAAAAACAAAACTCGTAAAATGAGTGAATGCATGATTGAATCTGTAATAATGCATGTAGTTCTTTCTTCAGAAATTATTATGTTCGTCATGGAAGGGTTTATGTAAAAGTTTTCTATATATAATATAGAAGAATAAAATGAATAACAAAACTGGGTATATCGACAAA
Source organism: Noccaea bulbosa (assembly GCA_900406535.1). NCBI lineage: Eukaryota > Viridiplantae > Streptophyta > Magnoliopsida > Brassicales > Brassicaceae > Noccaea > Noccaea bulbosa. Next base: position 32,100 of record OVBJ01000490.1, on the reverse strand, counting down.
CTAGACGATATTCAAAAAAGAAATCGAAAAGGATAAATGTGACTTTGGTGGACAACTTTTACAGAATGTGATAAAACTAACGGGAAAGTTGAATAAACTATTTTAAATTAAGCAACTTTGCATATACTTGACGCATTATCGATCATAACATCCGTTTATGCGCGAGGATCCTCATGGATACACACGTCTACAGTTATAGCCGCCTTATATTCTTTCTAGAAGGATAACTAAAAGAATACATATAAAGCACCGACACAGATGATCAAGGGTTAGTTACAGACTTAAAAATTTCAAACATATATGACTCCCTCCCATATTTTTAAGTTTTGACTTCATTAACCATTTATTTTGTTCAAAATATATTAACAGCCAATCCAGTGAATCAGCTAAGCGTAGGCAGTAGTAGTACGTAAAGTTGTTGCACAAGAACTCAACGTCTAGGCGGGCGATTTAACTATAAACATCGAGTAAATTATATAATAGACGTCACATATGTCATCGATCGTGGATAAAAACAAAAACATAATTGACTCTCCTTTTCTTTCATCGCGTCGAGTATAATGACAAAATCAAACTCAATGTCATAGACTCATAGGCGGGCGAGTTTGTAGTCATTCGGTTACATGATAATTTAAAATAATTTCCGTGTAATGTTGAAATAACTAAAGGTTATGTCATGTCCCTGCCTATATCTCAATAATTTAATACAGAAAATATCTATGGACATTGTAGAAGTTGACCTTTTCTCGTATTAAGTAAAGAGACAAACCCAAAAAAAAAACATTTAACTTGATGAACTATATATAGAAAATTAGAAAGTAACACCCACTATATAAATTATTAAGCCCATAAAAACTTTTCCTAAGGTGTAAATGATCTAAATATATTTATTATTGCGACAATTAATCCAAATACGTACATGACTCAAACGATAACAAGTGCAATAGTCTCTTGTGCAAAATGGCATTTATTTGTTAGAAACTTAGAATAGTTAGTTGGGAAATACGGCTGTGAATGTAATATTTTATTTTGGGTTGTGAGATTGCGTCGAGTGCTAAGAAATGAGTTGTCCATAGCACATGGGCTTCAACCTCTTTTCATACATACATCGATCATATACCGTTTCTTAATTAGACAATATGCAACGGGAGGAGAGAGAGAGAGAAACGAATCCCGGTAATTAATCGATCTTAATTACTCTTTATATGGTAATGGTGTTTATAAGAACCAACTATTCTAATGGTGTACGCACAATCCGAAGCTGAACATTGAAAGGACAACTTAACGTGTCAGAATCTAATTGCTAAGATAATCAACTAAGTGACAAAAGAAATAAAGTTAGTGAAACCAATCGGCGGTGATTGGATAATTAGGTAAAGCCTGCTTCCTACTTGTTTAAAGATGTTCGTATGCGTTAGGTTGATATCTTACTGTTACAACGTCAGTGTATGATTAGATGTATATTATCTGCACCACCTTCAAAAAAAGCGACCCATTTTCTTACTTTTTTGCCTTTAAAAAAAAAAAATCATCGTACGGAACTTTTTGCGTTCTTAAGAAGCCGGTAAATATGTATAAGTGGTTTTCGATCCTCATGTAGATTAATGTCTTTTAAAACCGATTAGCTTACTATCGAAATCTAGACAGCATATATCAGTGTTTTACCTACCAATCATATTCGTTTATAATGCTAACACACACACAACAAATTACTTTTAAACTAAATATATAAATCCTTTGATTATGTGATCAATAATTATTAACAATAATAAGGTCAAAGGTATGGTGGGCCGCATTAATAATGATTATTATACAAATTAAATTACTATTTTTAGACCAAAAAAATGTTTTAGTATTTTTTCACGGTCGTAACTTCATGCGCTTCGTTCATCTCTCCTAACAATCTTGTAATTAGTTTTTTTTAATTTTCGTCATTGTTATTAATAATATTATTAGTATACTTATATAACGATGCTTCTGCTTCTTCTTCCTTGCTCCCACCAAAGACGTACATTTGCAATTTGCACAGCTGAAACGACTTTGCCACTTTCTTGCTATTCACACAACGCAGAGTCCCCTTTTTTTTTTCCCCCATAATTACGTCTCCAGAAAACACTTTATCATGTAAATTTGTTTCATGAATCACTCCCAATCTTCTTCAACGAGATTCATTGTTGTTATAAACTGGCTTCTTTTCTTCTGGGTCTTGTTATCTGGATTTTCGTTCCCCTTTCTTCTATCCCCTAAACTTGTATCGAGAATGTTCTGTAGTATGGGTTTGTTCGATTTCAAGTAGCTTCCCTCTTCACTTCTTCCCCGCCTTCGGGGTTTAAGCTCATATTCTTTCTGCTCCTTCTCGGAGAGTTTTTCTAAAGCTCTCCAAGTGTTTGACGATTTGCCTGAGAGGAAAACAGAGCAACTGAAGAAACAGAGAGAAGCTAGCCACCATGGAAGAGACTTTCGTTCCGTTTGAAGGTATCAGAAAAGATCTCAAAGGGAGATTAATGTGCTACAAACAAGACTGGACAGGAGGAATCAAAGCTGGATTTAGGTACTAAATCTGTTACCTTTATTCGTTTTTCAAAATTTCTCTGCTTTTTATGATTTATTTACTAATTTATAAATTTTTGTAGGATTCTGGCTCCTACCACATACATATTCTTCGCCTCTGCGATTCCTGTTATTTCATTCGGCGAACAGTTGGAACGAAGCACTGGTACTTGAATCTCATCCTCTGAAAAAAAAAATATCATCTTTATGAAAAATTATTAAAGATTTTGCAACTTGAGTAGTTGGATTATGTAATTTGCAGATGGTGTTCTCACGGCTGTTCAGACACTGGCATCTACAGCCATTTGCGGAATCATTCACTCTATAGTCGGAGGCCAGCCTCTGCTAATACTCGGAGTTGCAGAGCCAACTGTAATTATGTACACTTTCATGTTTAACTTTGCCAAAGGGAGACCTGAATTGGGACGCAATTTGTTCTTGGCTTGGTCTGGATGGTAAAGTCTCTTCTATTTTGACTGTTTAATCTTGTAAATTATCGAGAAATGAGGTACTGATTTTGTCAAATATATATATATGCAGGGTTTGTGTTTGGACTTCGTTAATTCTGTTCGTCTTGGCTATATGTGGAGCTTGTTCTATAATCAACAGATTCACCAGAGTAGCTGGAGAATTGTTTGGACTCCTTATAGCTATGCTCTTCATGCAACAGGCCATAAAAGTAACAAGATTTGCGAGTTTTTATTTTATTTTTCTAACCAAGAAATTGGATTTGGTTTGCCTCTAATGCTTTGATATATATATATATATATATTTTCAGGGAATAGTTGATGAATTTCGCTCTCCTGAGAGAGAGAATCTGAAACTTCTGGAGTTTCTACCTTCCTGGAGATTTGCAAATGGGATGTTTGCTTTAGTTCTCTCTTTTGGACTTCTTATAACTGCACTTAGGAGCAGAAAAGCCAGATCGTGGAGATATGGAACAGGTAATGAAGTAGTTACTAGTTAGTCAACTGTCTTTTTCTTTATTATCTTATGAGCTGGAATCTCCTTATTCTAAGGATCTTGACCAATTAGTAATTAAATTATGCATTCACTGCTCACAAGTGGGGAGATCTCACTCAAATCTTCCTTGTTCTTGAAGAAACTTAAATTCCAACTTTTAAAAAACATTATCCTTGAAACAGGCTGGCTTAGAAGCTTAATAGCTGACTATGGTGTGCCACTCATGGTTCTGGTGTGGACCGGTGTCTCCTACATCCCAACAGGAGATGTTCCGAAAGGAATCCCTCGGCGACTTTTTAGCCCAAATCCTTGGTCCCCTGGTGCTTATGGGAATTGGACCGTCGTAAATGTATGGGTCTTTTGTTTTTGTTATCTTGAATCTCAAACACAATCCACATGAACATATGACTAATGCCTAGTGACTGCCTCTGAAACTCCAGGAGATGCTTCAAGTTCCAGTTTTCTACATAATTGGAGCATTCATTCCTGCAACAATGATTGCAGTTCTTTACTACTTCGACCATAGCGTAGCATCACAGCTTGCGCAGCAGAAAGAATTCAATCTGAGAAAACCATCTTCTTACCACTATGATCTTCTTCTTCTTGGATTTCTGGTAAGAGTCAGCAGGCATCGTTTTTTTTTTCTCTTCTTCTTCTTCATGAGATCAGCCTACTAATAAGTAATGACTGCACCATTTTCAGACCTTAATGTGTGGTCTACTTGGAATTCCTCCATCAAATGGAGTCATCCCTCAATCACCAATGCATACCAAGAGCCTAGCAACACTAAAATATCAGGTACCTTACCCGCAACGATTCTGTTTCCTTCAGGGCATGGACTTAAGCTTGTTGTTTGGTCTTTTTACAGCTGCTTCGGAACAGACTAGTTGCAACTGCGCGGAGAAGCATCAAGCAGAATGCGAGTTTAGGACAGTTGTATGGAAACATGCAAGATGTTTATAATCAAATGCAGACTCCATTAGTATACCAGCAGCCTCAAGTAAGGAAACCTCTTGTGTAATTTTTCCAGTTCGTCAATGAATTACATACGGTTTGAGGCTGAATTGTGGATAAATTGTCTCTTCTTCAGGGTCTTAGAGAGCTGAGAGAATCAACAATCCAGTCCACAACATTCACAGGCAATCTCGATGCGCCAGTTGATGAAACTCTGTTTGATATCGAGAAAGAGATTGATGATTTGTTGCCAATTGAAGTCAAAGAACAGAGAGTAAGCAACTTGCTTCAGGCAATAATGGTTGGAGGATGTGTTGCAGCTATGCCTCTCCTTAAAATGATCCCTACATCAGTCCTTTGGGGCTACTTCGCCTTCATGGCAATCGAAAGCTTACCCGGAAACCAATTCTGGGAAAGGATCTTACTTCTCTTCACAGCTCCAAGTCGACGATTCAAGTAAAGTCTCAATCTTTTTACCTTCTTTTACTTTCTCAAGTCCCATTACTCAACTACTTTACCAAATCTTGCAGGGTTCTTGAAGACAACCACGCGACATTCGTGGAAACTGTTCCATTCAAAACGATTGCAATGTTCACTATTTTCCAGACAACTTATCTTCTAATCTGCTTTGGTCTCACATGGATCCCACTCGCTGGAGTTATGTTCCCTCTAATGATCATGTTTCTAGTACCTGTGAGGCAATATATCCTCCCAAGATTCTTCAAAAGTGCTCATCTTCAAGACTTAGACGCAGCAGAGTACGAAGAAGCCCCCGCTGTTCCATTCAATATCGCAGTAGCGGTAAACGACTCCATCACCAATTCAAATCAAACTCCATTTTTCTTTGGTTTCTTAGATTTCTTGTTGACAAATTTTTCGTTTTTGCAGGAAGCTGAGATGGGATCAACAGCTTCGTATCCATGTGATTCTGAGATTCTTGACGAGTTTATTACAAGAAGCAGAGGAGAATTTAGACACACATGTAGTCCTAAGGTTACTAGTTCGACTTCAACGCCGGTTTATAATCGGCAACTGTCTCAAGTGTTTAGTCCTAGAGTGAATGAATTGAGAAGTGAAATGAGTCCTAGGCTCGCTGGACAAGGGCAAAATAGTCCAAAGCCGAGCCCGTTAAACCCATCTTCGTCCTCGCCTTCAAAGTGATAAGAGGGATGATGAAGGCTTAATATAATCCAAGGAGATTATGCTTAAACTTTAAATTAGTTGATTAATTGATCTTGGATCTATAAGCTTTCCTGAGTTGTTCATTCATCTATGTTATGTGTTTATATTTCCTGCTTTTGATCACGATGTGAAATCACTGTAAAACATCTTACTTACCCTTTCGAGTGTCGGTAAATTATACTAGTAATAAAGGAGCAAATATGTCATAAGCAATGTTAGGTTTGATGTTGGAAACATGAAATTAAAGTTTGGCAAGATTAGTTAGAACTTAGAATCTAAAGCAAAAGCATTTCTCTTTCTTGTTTTGGGTCCAAAAGAGTGGCTCTGGTTAAATACTAGTTATGTGGTTCGAAAAAGTGCTACCAAACAAGAAAAGGGTCAACTTCTAGTAAACGATTTCGATCCACGGAAGACAAAAGTAGAACACGAGTGCTTGATGTTTTTTAAAGTAAAACTACTATTACATGGTATTGGGTCTCAAACTTTTGATTGATTTTGAAGTTCTCTCACTATTATAGCACAAACACACACAAAAGGATTGGCCTCAGTCAAATCTTCCTCCAAACCATTGCGATAGAACTCGTCTCAATGCTTACGTCAATGTCGTAACTATTGAAGATGTCTTTATCCTAACATGTTTTTTGTTCTGTCTAACTTGGACTACTAACATTTGTTTTTCTTTCGTAGTCACATCTCTACCTGAATATGGGATTCATCGCCCCTAAAAGCAAATCTTACGACACTCTTCAAGTGGCTTTTCTTGGTCGGATATATTATTAGATTAGACACTCTCGTTGACCATTTTCCACGTGTCCATGACCATGACCATACCACAGTAACGTTGTCAGAATCAGTTATTATCAATCTAAATAAAATCTCAAGAAGCTTCATTGTTTTCTTTTTGAAGTCGTAAGAAACTTCAACAGCATAATCAGCATTCCCGAGCCCATTGGTTCCAAACAATTCATCAGTTAAAGTTTAAATGGGCTTTTCGCTGGTTATGGCCCATCATATACTGTCCGTCATCATTCATCATCAACGTGACGATACCGTCGTGTCATGTTATATTATATCCCTTATATGTTAAGTCGTAGAGTATATAATACCATAACCATAGTACCAGCAACATTTTGCCGACTTATATATGCTGATGGATTAGTGCTGATTAATTGTTAATTTCTTATTGGCTAGATATTTTTCGCTACCATTATACCAGCAACATTTTGCCGACTTATATATGCTGATGGATTAGTGCTGATTAATTGTTAATTTATTATTGGCTAGATATTTTTCACTAAAGACAATTTCCGGATCTAGGTTTTTAATTGATTATCAGAACCCGACCCAGAATATAAATAAAAAGAATTGGGTAGCAGACTTTCCACGAAACACGTTTCACATTTTAACAACACGCTAGAACTTGATTCAGTCTAAAAGAAACATTATTATTATACACAAGGAGGATGATAAATATTATTCTTTGCTGTATCAATTTAGAGACTCTTATATATTTCCTTACGACAATAATATTTAGCAGCAAAATAAATACAATGTTGTTAGGTTATGGTTTTGGGTTCAAATAATTGGATCAATGAAAATGGCTAAAAGGTTAATGCCATTAAAACCATTCATGCCAAAAATAAATATACCAACAAAAAAAAAAAACAACAACTCATGATGTGGCATGACCATTTGGTAAACTTGGGACCCAAGGCCATTTTGATAATTTCAACGGTCCAGATTAGCCTATTTACGGGGTAATTTCGTCAATTCCCAAAACGCATGTGTGAACGCGGACAAACCTTTCGAGATTCTTGTAGTCGACGAAGTCCATTATTTCAGAAACTACTCCTTATGATTTAATATAATTACAGAAACGTCCCCGTTATTTCCGAGTAAGTCCTCGGTAGTTGGTAAATTCAAAAAGAGGCGTTTACACGGCCACGCGCGTCAAAGCCTGAAACCCCACAATTAAAACACGTGTCATTGGTAGGGCCTAGTCTTAGCCGTGTGTAATCCACAAACTAAAAACCGATACTAATCCACGTAAGATCTCCGATTCGCCACAGATGACCGCCACGTGTACATTGTCTCCACCGGTTAACCCCAGTCACCCATTATATATACACACAGGAAGACTCCACGACTCAGAATTTTTCGTCCAAGAGAGATTAAAAAGAAAAAAAAAAAACGCAGACTTCGAAATTGTCAAATTTACTTTGAAACAAAGCGAACGAATTAATCAAACTAAAAGGCGGTGATTTCGAGTAGAAAGCTCTCAAAGAATCGATCTGGTTATATATAACTTATTGGTGTTGTGATTCGTAAAAATTGAAACTGACTGTGAGAAAGTTAAGAGAGAAAGATGGTAGCAGAAGCAGGGGTTGTTTATCAACAGAGTTTGCCGGTGGTTCTGGATATTGATGGAGACATGGTAAGTGTTTCTGAGGTGTTACAAGTTTTGATTTTTTTGATTTTCTTTTTTTTCTGTTTAGGGCTTTTACCTTTGTGAACAGAGAATTGAAGAAGCTACGCTCTGAAATTAACCGTCTATAATTAGAAACTTAACCGAAATTGATTGATATAGGAATCGAATCCATCTGGGGTCACTACCGAACATGATCCTTGAATCTCTTAAAAGCTTAGATAGTTGTGTGAGAGTTGTTTTGGTGATAGTTGTCTAAAACTTTGAGATATATAGCTGGTGATTTTGATAACTAAGTGCTAACTACTTCTCTGGAGAAGCTAGTTATTGTGTTTCTTAGTATGTTTTGTCTTTACTAATTTAGCATATTTGGATGTATTTTTGGTTGATTGAAGAACTAGGACTAAATTGATTGTTTGAATAAATGAGATTCTTATGTTTTCAGTAATGTGTATACAGGGTCTAAAGCAGGGGAATGATTGCGAATCAGTTTATGTTCCGACGATCCGGTCTGGAAGCTACGCTGATATCGGAACAAAGAAATTCATGGAAGACGAACACATTCGCATAGATGATCTTTCCTCACAAGTCGAGTCTCTTTTGGAATTGCCAAAGCCAAGTGCTTTCTATGCGGTAATTCATCGTTCCAACCTTATAATCCAATTGCTCTATTTAAAGACAAAAAAACCTGACGTTATACTCGACTGTTTTAGGTTTTTGATGGCCATGGAGGATCAGAAGCAGCAACCTATGTACGGAACAATGCCGTAAAACTTTTCTTTGAAGATGACAAGTTCCCACAGACATCGGAAGTGGACAGTGTTTATGTGGAAGAAGTTAAGAGCTCAATGAGAAATGCGTTTCTCCAAGCTGATCTTGCTTTGGCTGAGGATTGCAGCATCAGCTCTTCTTCTGGTACCACGGCTCTTGCTGCTCTTGTCTCCGGAAGGTACGTCTTCTTTAACTTCCATCTTACATTCTTGTGTAACTGTCTGTGATTGCTTGCTCATAGGATACTTTGATTTCTTGTCATTGGCAGAGTCTTGATGGTTGCAAATGCTGGAGACTGCAGAGCGGTGCTTTGCAGGAAAGGCAGAGCGATAGAGATGTCTCATGACCATAAGACGGTGAATCTACCGGAGAGAAGAAGAGTGGAAGAATCCGGCGGTGTCATTGAGGACGGTTACCTAAACGGAGAGTTAACTGTAACACGAGCTCTAGGAGACTGGTGCATGAAACGACCACACGGCTCTAAATCTCCACTCATCTCCGAGCCTGAGATCAAGCAGATCACGCTAACAGAGGACGACGAGTTTCTTGTGATCGGGTGCGACGGGATTTGGGATGTTTTGAGCAGCCAAGAAGCCGTTAGAATCGTGAAGCGCGGGTTAAACCGACACGATGATCCCACGACATGTGCGAGAAAGCTTGTGATGGAGGCTCTGAGGCTTAACACGTCTGATAACTTGACGGCGGTTGTGGTGTGTTTTGTGAATGTGGAGCGAGGGGATGAGGTGGCGGTTCCGTTGGAGAAGAAACGGTGTTGTAGCCTTACGCCGGAGGCTCTACGGAACTTGGGGAATCTGCTGGATGGCTGACACCTATTGTGTGTTCTTCTTGGTGAAACCATTGATGATGACGAAATAATATTCTGATTTGATATATATGTGTTGTGTGCTTTGTGTCTTATGTGACTCAATTTTGTGTACAAACTAAACTGTTCATTGTTTTGGTGTATAGTGAAAATAAGAAAAAGGAAACTGTATAATTTTCTTCGGAAACTCAAACGGTTCATTTCCATTTTACTTATACTTAAAATAACAAAATTATTAGGATTTAGAGAAAATATTGTTCGTAAATGTGAAACGGTTAGATTCCGTCTCAATTAAAATAACAAAAAATTATCTTCATGAATTTAGAGAAAATATTGTTCGTCAATACTAAATTAAAAAAAAATTAATTCATGAAGAAAAAGTTAAAATGGCGCAAACAAGTATAAAAAAACCCAAAAGCCGATGAACAAAAGACTTAAAAGAAAAAGGCTAATTGGGGTCTCTGGATTACGGCGATCGAAGCAAAGCAGACTAGACCTAATCTCATGTCCGGTGGAATCGCACGTGGTCGACTCACAGAGGAGAGGAAAGCATGGCGTAAGAACCATCCCCATGTATGTTCTTCTTCTCCTTGTCTTCTATTTTCGTCTTCTTCTATTGATCCTCCAATCGATAACCTCAAAATCAAATCTGCTTTCGGTTGTTTTAGGCTTTTGTTGCCAAGCCGGAGATTTCGTCCGATGGAACAAATAACTTAATGGTTTGGCAGTGTACCATCCCTGGCAAATCTGGGGTGAGAGACTCTTTTCGACTCTCTTTTTTAGTCAATTGGGTTGTTTTGGTTTAATAGCTGAGCAATATCAGACTTGATCATCCATGGTGTTAATTATCTTCTTGAGAGTTAGTTATTACCTGAATCTTGTTTGCAACTAGTCTTGTAAGTTTTTAAGTTTTACCATTTACCATTTACCTAGCAAGGACTTGGATGGGGTTGTGTGAAATTGACAAAGTGTCTGACTGTTGTCTGATTAAGTTAACCTGTGAAAGCATTGGGCTTGTTGTCAAATATCTTTTCTGTTGAGGCAGATTTGCCTTATCCGTGGTGTTAAGTGTTTGCTAATCATACAGGGATAGATCCATTTTGCATATTCTTGTGTCATTTCTTGCACTAAAGCTGCATTGAGTTTAGAGCCTATATATTGCAGGGATGCTCTATTTGGCACTTTTGAATCATTAACATTAGTAGATCATGCATAGGTCTCTCTGTCTTTGGAAAAACAACAGATTCTAACATTCTCAAGCTATTGTTGTAGTGAATTTAGTAAAATGGGTTTCCTTGTTTTGTAGACTGACTGGGAAGGTGGATTTTATCCGCTGACACTCCATTTTTCGGAGGACTACCCAAGCAAACCTCCAAAGTGCAAGTTTCCACCAGGCTTCTTTCATCCTAATGTCTATCCTTCTGGAACTGTTTGCCTCTCAATTCTCAATGAGGATTATGTAAGCATTTCATCTAAAAAGACGGTTTTGAAAAGAAAAATGCTGACCTGACAAGAATCTTTTACAGGGATGGAGACCAGCCATCACTGTGAAGCAAATCTTGGTTGGTATTCAGGATTTGCTTGATGAACCAAACCCAAATGACCCTGCGCAGACCGAAGGATACCAGCTCTTTGTGCAGGTCTTCTTTGTTGCTTTATTGCACTTGATAAATCCTTATAAACTTGTTTACGCCGTCACTGACTCACTAAATTACCCACACTTGATTCTTGGAAAGTAGAAAAATCGATCGATATTTCTTTAGGAGTAAGTTGTTGTTATGGAGATCATCATCACTTGTTTTCTTGTTTTGTGGTGTTGCAGGATAAGAATGAATACAACAGAAAGGTGCGACAACAGGCGAAACAGTACCCACCAATTCTTTGATATCTCTCTCTCTTGGCTCTCTCAAGTCAAGCCTGGTTATCTGAATGCAGCTCTGCGCGATTATTCTCTTGATCTTTTTTTTGTAACAGACCTTTGACAACAAGTTACTTTTTGAATTTTGAGTGATAAAGAAATACGTTTTCCTCTCTGTGACCCAAATTTCTCCCTTCTCTCGCTGTGCATTATCGTACATATCAAACAGTGTCTACTGTCTATTGAGCCGTCGATAGTTTTTGGCTATTTCCAAATTACGATTATGGTCTTCGCGTTCTAACGAGGCACACTTAGCGAGTGGTTTACGATTACAAGCGTGTTGGCAAGATAAGCTAAAACCAGATGACCAATTTTTAATTTCAATATCAAAGCAACGCCATAGTAAAATCATAATTATTCAACTCTTCATGACGATCAATCTACGTACCCTATATTGAACAATTTAACGACTAGAAGCACAAAATGTAATCACAACTCAAACACAATTGTCACTGGTGATTACAAAGTGCATTTCACAATCTTATAGTATCATTTTCCAATCACGATAATAATCTATGGAGCATATGATAATTGGTAATTGGTTGGGGGGAATTCCCGAATTTCAATCCACAAACCTTATTTAAATTCGAATTTGTTTCTTCAGGTCGCAACCAATGCATATCCAATGACAAACATACACTAATTAGAAAACCTAGAAATTTCATCATTCTAGATAAGAAATCCAGAAGCAAAGATGTTCAAACATCGAATCCATTACAATGTAAAATTACCAAATCGAAACCAGTTCTTAAACGATAGAGATAGAAAGAGAGAAAGGGAGAGAGAGATAGAGAGTGATCGATCTACCGATTTAAGAAAATCATTCCTCGGCTCCCTCCTTCTGGTAGACGTAGGTGAGTCCACACTTGCCGCAGTAATGGCGATCAAAGTGACTAGCCATGAAAGTTCCGGCACCGCATGTTGCGTTAGGGCACTCCTTCCTCAGACGCTGAACCTTGCCAGATCCGTCGATTTTGTAGAACTGGAGAACGGCGAGCTTGACCTTCTTGTGCTTATGCTTGATCTTCTTCGGCTTGGTGTAGGTCTTCTTCTTCCTCTTCTTCGCACCACCACGGAGACGGAGCACGAGATGGAGCGTCGACTCCTTCTGGATGTTGTAGTCGGCGAGTGTGCGGCCGTCTTCCAGCTGCTTCCCGGCGAAAATCAATCGCTGCTGGTCCGGTGGGATTCCTTCCTTGTCTTGGATCTTCGCTTTGACATTGTCGATGGTGTCGGAGGATTCGACCTCTAGGGTTATGGTCTTACCCGTTAAGGTTTTCACGAAGATCTGCATCGTTGCGGCAATGCGAAGAAACGGCTGGGTGAGAAAATTTTTCACAATGGGGAATTTGTAGTTAAGGAGAAGGAACCTTAGGGTTTTGGACTCTGCTGTAGCTCAATTACGTAACTACCCTTACTTTCCGCACTGTTTACCAAATTACCAACAACTAACTGGGTTTTAATTTTGGGCTTTCACCGAATCTCTTTAGGCCCATGACTAATAAAAAATAAAAATGGGAAAATGGAGATGCAGGGAATCGAACCCTGTGCCTCTCGCATGCAAAGCGAGCGCTCTACCATATGAGCTACATCCCCAACTGTTTGACAACTGTAGCAACGATATTAAATTTTGAATAGTCAAGAAATAAAACAAAAATCTTTGGAAATGCAGGGAATCGAACCCTGTGCCTCTCGCATGCAAAGCGAGCGCTCTACCATATGAGCTACATCCCCGATTGGAAGTCAACGCATACAAAATATATTTATAGGATTATTATAACGTAAATTTTGTTTCGTATTTGTTTGACTGGTGGTCAATATATGTGATTCGTAGACCTTTTCGTATTCTCCATCTTGCCTTTTAGCCTGCCCTCTGAGAACCCTAGATCTCTTTCTTCTCTCGCTTCAAATCAATTTCTCAATCCCAATCCCAAATTCAGCAAGAGCCATGGATGATAGCTGTGCCGTTTGCGCCGATAACCTCGAATGGGTTGCCTACGGATCCTGCGGTCACCGAGAAGTTTGCTCCACATGCGTCGTTCGTCTCCGATTCGTCCTCGGCGATCCTCGCTGCTGTATCTGCAAGTCTGAGTCTCCTATCGTCTTCGTCACCAAGGTAATTAGGGATTTCCTCTTAGTAATTGAACCTCTGTTGCCTAATGCTATCGCAGCATGCAGCTCTTTTTCATCGGATAGATTCAATTTTGCTAGAACATATCTATTAGAATGCGTCTGTTCAATTTTCAACTTTTTCTGTCTAAGCTCCTCTCTGTTGAATGCTTATCGTTTTCCACAAATGGAAATTTTTGCAGGCATTGGGTGATTATACGAGGACGATCAATGACTTCTCTACCTTCCCAACAGCACCAAAGGAAGGCCGAGTAGCTGGAGGGTTCTGGTATCATGAAGACACCCAGGCTTTCTTTGATGACTTGGATCAGTACCGGATGATCAAAGCCATGTGTAGACTCTCATGCAGTGCTTGTGACAAGACGGAGGATCAACAACCAAGAGAAGGACCAGGGCCAAGGCATCGTATGCGGATTAAGAGTGTTGAACAGTTGAAAGGTCATTTGTATCATAAGCACAAATTGAACATGTGCAATTTATGTCTCGAAGGGCGTAAGGTGGGAGCTTCAAAACTTCTTACGTGTAGGCTTATTTGCTATTTATCTTCTTGGAATGTTTGAACATTTTTCTAACGTCTCTGTTTCTCTTTCTTTGCATGGACAGATATTCATATGCGAACAAAAGCTGTATACTAGGGCACAACTTAACCAACATATACACACTGGTGACTCTGAAGTTGATGGAACTGAGAGTGAAAGGGGAGGCTTCGCTGGACATCCTATGTGTGAATTCTGTAGGAATCCATTCTATGGTGATAATGAGTTATATACTCACATGTCTACGGAGCATTACACCTGTCATTTATGCTCAAGGTAATGGCACCGTATATATATGAAATCTCAATATTGAGAGTGTGTAAACGTGAAAGGCTTCACTGACTTCAATATCCTATATAGGTCGCAGCAAGGACAATATGAATATTACAAAAACTATGATGACTTGGAGGTAAACATCAACCATTTTCATTGGACCTTAGGTTTAATGTGGCTGCATATGTTCTGATTATATATGTTTTTCCACCAGCTTCACTTTCGGCGAGACCATTTCCTTTGTGAAGACGACTCCTGCCTTGCTAAGAAGTTCATAGTTTTCCAAAACGAATCCGAGTTGAAAGTAAACACTTTTGCTTGAATTTCCTATTGTTCTTTTTTCATACTGCTCTTTGGACTTTTGTTAAGTGTTTTTGTTTTTTCAGAGGCATAATGCTATCGAGCATGGGGGTAGAATGTCTCGGGCTCAGCGAAGTGCTGCATTGCAGGCATGCAACCCTTCTTGTCTTGTGTTTTATGTAAATATATCTTCCGCTTTGCTTTCTTATGCTTAAAATTGTGATTTCGCTCCAGATACCAACTAGTTTTCGATACCGACGAGGAAATGACCTAGAGAATCGTCGTGGAAGAGCTCGATCATTTCGTCGTGAGCCTGGTGATGATGATTATAATCAAGCAGTTCATGCTGCTCTTCGTCTATCTGAGGCTGAGTATTCTCGGCAAGAGCCTGCTCCTCCACCTTCAAGTGCACCGCCACCTGGATTCTCTGAGAACAACAACAGACACATTGATGATGCCGATCCTCTTATTCAACCAATGGAATCCCTATCGACTACCGATATAGAACCCTCATCCCGGTATCTCCAAGCTGTAGGCAGCTCTGGTGGTGTTGGTTCACGTCTTGGAGAATCTGCTTTTCCTCCTCTTGCTGCTCAACCAAGATCTGGACAGAATTTGGAGAGTTTGCCTACTAACACCTTGGCTGCTCGCCTAAGACGTCAGACAAATCGAACTGCTCCCGTTCCTGCTGTTGCTAGTCCTTCTGAAGCATGGCCAGCGGTTAACCGAGGCCCATCACAATCATCCAGTATAAGTGGCCGTGGGAATCCTTCTTCTGGATGGCCAGCAATAGGTCGCGCACCTGTACAAGCCACTAGTTCTTCAGCCCAATCTAGGTCCAATGCCAGAGTTTCACAGCCTAGACCTCCTAATTTTGCGGTTTCACAGGCTGCTCGTAATGCAAACAGGATTCCTCACTCATCCTCAGCCCCTAATCTAGCTGATACAAGATCACTTCAGCCTTCTGATTCAGATTTCCCTCCAGTTTCCTCTGCTGTTGTGCAAAATCACAGGGCATCATCCACCACTACACAGGGATCTTCGAACAGCCGACCGCCTCCTGATGTACAGTCTGCCAACAAGTCATTGATTGAGAAAATGCGATCTGCACTTGGTCATGATGAAGATCTATTCATGACCTTCAAAGATGTATCAGGACAGTATCGTCAAGGTTTGATTGATGCAAGGACTTACTTGGAGTATGTGAAAGGTTATGGCTTGTCTCACTTAGTTATTGATCTTGCTAGACTCTGCCCTGACCCTAAAAGGCAGAAGGAGCTCATCGATACCCACAATGCCAGTTTGAAGAACGTTACAAAGGAAAATGGTCAGGTTTCTGCGCAGAGCTCGTCTCAAGCTCAAGAAAGTCAAGGTTCAAAGAAAAACAAAGGGAAAGCTGTGAAGGTTGCTGATCCAAAAGAAGCATTAGCAGATAACTTTATGGACACAGTGAGGAGATTACAATCCTCACAGAACCTTCAAGAAGAAGAAGAAGTGATATCAAAAGATAAGAATGCATATCGGTCTGACAAAGGCAAATCACAAGTAGCGGGAGCGGATTCTGCTACAACAGGAAACAAGCAGCAACGTAAGAAAACATCAAAGTTTCACAGATTACGGCTTGGAGATGGATCAATGGCTGCTTTGCTAGATTTGAACAACTCTAACCATCAGTCTGAACCAGAATCAAAGGATGATAATCAGAATCAAACCGGCGGAATGCCGGTACGTGGTGTTTGGCGTAAAGGTGGTGCACAACTTTTCTCGTAAATTCTCTTTTCTTTCTGACTTGGCCTCTCAAGGAGCCCGAAGGAGGATGTTAATCTTGAAAAAGCTTGTCCGATCACTCATTTTTGTGTGCGCATTTTGAGTCAGTGTTTATTAACAGCACACGACAGTTTCCTTCTGTTTCTGCTTCTTTTTTTTCACATTCCTCTTCTTGCTTTGTTTTTTATTTTGTAGTCAAACGTTCAATTCTTCTTTTTCTTGAAGAGAGGTTATAAAAGAAATGAAACCAAACTGTAATAGACAAAAACAAATCTTCTTTTATAAATTGAACAACGATTTTGCAAATGTATGGATGGATACAAACAGTAATCACATTGTTTTCACTCTTGCTTATTCGAATACAATATAATAACTGGCCACTGAGAGCATTTTGGGTTAGTGTTTTATAATAGTAAGACGGTTTCCTTGTGTTTCTACTTTCCTTTTCACTTCCTCTTCTTGGAGTATGTGAAAGGTTATGGTTTGTCTCACTTAGTTATTGATCTTGCTAGACTCTGTCCTGACCCTAAAAGGCAGAAGGAACTCCTTGATACTCACAATGCCAGTTTGAAAAACACTACAAAGGAAAATGGTCACGTTGCTGCGCAGAGCTCTTCTCAAGCTCAAGAGAGCCAAGGTTCAAAGAAAAACAAAGGTAAAGCTGTGAAGGTTGTTGATCCTAAAGAAGCATTAGCGGATAACTTTATGGACGCGGCGAGGAGATTACAACCTCACAGAATCTTCAAGAAGAAGATGAAGTGATATCAAAAGATAAGAATGCAAATCACAAGTAGCAGGAGCGGATTCTTCTTCAACTGGAAACAAGCAGCAACGTAAGAAAACATCAGTCTGAACCATTCTAACCATCAGTCTTGCGGCTAGAGTGGCTGATGATGGATCAGTGGCTGCATTGCTAGATTTGAACAACTCTAACCATCAGTCTGAACCAGTATCAAACCGGTGGATTGCCGGTACATGGTGTTTGTCGTAAAGGAGGTGCCCAACTTTTCCCGTAAATTCCGATTTCTTTCTGGCTGCTCAAGGAGCGCGAAGAAGGATGGATTTCTTGAAAAATCTTGTCTGGCCACTCATTTTTTGTGTCGCGACAAAGAGAGGATTTTGGTTAAAAGAAATGAAACCAAACTGTAATAGACAAAAAAGAATCTTCTTCTTTTATAAATTGAATAACGATTTTCCAAGTGTATGGATACAAACAGTAATCACATTGTTTTCACTATTTCTTATTCGACATACAGTTTAATTTAATAACTGGATGACACATGCACCCAAAAATCAAATCCAGAGATTGATATGCCATTTTCAACCGTTGTGTAGATAAACCTGTAACAGGTCCGAAGTTGCCGCAAACTCGTTCCTAACCTTAGTCGCTGCATAACGTGCCCACGCCTTATGATTATCATCCACTCCACTCGGCAAATAAAAGTCAACTCTCTCCATCACAAGACCCCACCGCATCAGAAACATCAAAACTTGAAACACGTACGTATCTCCATTAAAGTTCCTCACTTGAACAACCTTAAGCGTATTCTTCAAACACCCATGGCTGCTTCCATACAACCAAAACGTTGCTGGATCGAATCCAACAGCGGTCGTTGAGGCAGGAGGAGCAGGAGGAACAAGTTCGAAAGTGAGTGTGTGTAAATCAGGACAGCTATTAAGCATGAACCTTATCCCAACGAAATCATCCCCTTTCACATTCGACCTGATCACCAAATGGTTTGTTTCCATGGCTGCTTGTAAACGAACCGGATCTTCACTGTGCTTGATCGCCTGGATGAGAAATGGACAAACTGTTAACTTCCTTGCCGATAGAAGATCATAAAGGAGACCGCACAGAATCGTTGCTGTCACTTCATCCTGTTCTGTCTCTTCATCAAACTCCAAATAAACTTCCTCCATGATCCTATTCACCCTCATGAACTGAAAGTAATGGACTGCTCCGGTGTACTTGAAGATCTGGATATTGGGCAAGTCGAGAGTAGAGTACTCCGTAGCGAAAGCACAATTCTGGAAAACCAGTTCTCTTAACCGGTTGTTAGATTCGGTTATGGCTTCCTCCAGATCAATGTTCCAGCAGTATTGGATGCTCAGGCTTTCGAGGAGAGGGGAATTTGACAGCAGAGCCATGATCTTTCCGAGTTGTGTCCAACCAAAACAGAGCCTTTTCAGCGAACCTTGTTGCGCAAACTTTGAGGGATCGAAGCCGCAAGCGAATAGCTTCAACGACTCGAGAGTCGCTTCACTGTAAACGCATTCCGGCAACTGAAACACACTCGCTTCTGCTTCTGCTTCTTCTTGTGATTCATGAATGGCAGTCCAGGAAGGGTCTGAGAAATCGAGAACTAGATTCTTGACTTTTCGGGAGACGCCAAATTCGATCAAGGCTTTGATCTCTGTCTCGAAACCCAACGGTTTGGAGAGACAAATCTCAAACGTCTCGATGTCTTGGCCAGAAAATGTGCAAAGCCATTTCACCATGTGACGAACGAAAGCAGCCTTAGGATCCCTTTTGGTTTCGGAGACAGAGTTCACGAACTCGGATTCTTTGAAAGAGACGTTGGTGGTTGAAGCCATTGTTAGTGATTTTAGGAAGAAGAAGAGGAACCAGAGAAGAAGTGGTGTTTGCGGTAGGAAGCAGAGACTATGCTTTTTCTCCTTTATATATACTTGTGAAAGGTTGCGACTTTTTGGTTTTCCATTTTTTTATTTTTTTTTTGGCGGTTTTTGGTTCGCTATTTTTACAACGGTTTAAAGGTTTGTTCGTTTTCTCTAATCAATTTTGCTACTAGTTTTTTTTCAAGACTCGCTACAATCATATAACTCTGAACTGCATTTAAAATTAAGGGGGTGGTAATTTCTTGTATATCTGGTAAAAGTAAAATCGGGGATTCTACTGGTTTGTCGTCATCCAACGGCGTGAAAGAAGGTTGACATTTGAGTCCAAGTTAGGGCAGTCAGGAAGAAGTGGGGTCCACCGAAACGCTCGATTATATTATGCCCAAAAATCTCTCGAGATATTTTCCCTTAAATTACGCTTTTCCACAGAAGAATATTTGAGATCTTCTCGCATTCACTCTCGCTTTACTGAGCCTCCTTCCTCTTTGTGTGTTCTGCTCTCGGATCAAGGTAGTAAGCGTTTCGATTACTTTCCGGATTCCTTTTCGATTCGAATGCAAGTGAATTTTCTCACAGATCGATTTAACATGTTGCCATTTCGTATGATTTGATGTGCCGCGTAATTTTCTTAATCTGCTTCGACTTGAGGATTTTGGATCGTTGTTCGCAATCCTAGTTTAGTTTCTGTAGATTCTAAGTCGCTTCATTCACTAAATCTGCTAGGAAATTGCGAGACGAATTGGGCGTGTCAATAAATTTCTTATTTCAAATGCTACACATGTAGGCAGGAACAAATGAGCTGTTTCGGGTGTTGCCGTGAAGATGACTTGCTTAGAGCTGCTGATTATGGAGGCCACAATATCGCCAAACAGTCTGGAGGTATTTGAGTTAGTTCCTAATTCATACAATTTTTTGTGTGTGTGTTATCAAATTGATTTGGGTGTAGGAAACGATGGAAGGCGCAATGCCACTGAAACTGCACCAAAAGGAGCTCAAAATGTGAAGGTGCAGCCAATAGAAGTAGCAGCCATTCTCGCCGAGGAACTTATGGAAGCAACAGGGGATTTCGGACCGAATTCTCTCATCGGTGAAGGATCGTACGCAAGAGTGTATCACGGTGTGTTAAAGAATGAACAGCCTGCGGCTATCAAAAAGCTGGACTCTAACAAACAGCCTGACAATGAATTCCTTGCCCAGGTTTGGTGACTCTTGTTAATATGTTATCCTTGGTTGAATGTTGATGGATTGTTATCATTTTAAATGTGGAAGATGAACACCTGCAGGTTTCCATGGTTTCGAGGTTGAAGCATGATAACTTTGTTGAGCTGCTTGGTTACTCTGTTGATGGGAATTCGCGGATACTTGTCTTTGAGTATGCCCAAAATGGATCTCTTCATGATATTCTTCATGGTACAAACATATATTGTTGTTTTACTTCCCTTGAGTGAGAACGATTGTGTTGTTGTTGTGGGTGTTGGTGTTGTGATAACATAATATCCGATGCTTCCTCTTCCTCTTCCTCAGGGAGAAAAGGTGTGAAAGGAGCAAAGCCTGGACCACTCTTGTCGTGGGATCAACGAGTGAAAATTGCGGTTGGAGCAGCAAGAGGGCTCGAGTACTTGCACGAAAAAGCGAATCCGCATGTCATCCACCGTGACATAAAGTCCAGCAACGTTCTCATCTTTGATGACTATGTAGCTAAAATCGCTGACTTTGATCTTTCGAATCAAGCTCCTGATATGGCAGCGCGACTTCATTCGACTCGTGTTCTTGGAACCTTTGGTTATCACGCCCCTGAGTAAGTTTCTTGTCTTGTCAGTTCTTCTCCATTGCTCAACTTCTCTCTCGCTCTCATTTGCTGTCTTTCTCTTTGACCAGATATGCAATGACTGGGCAATTGACTGCCAAGAGTGATGTCTACAGCTTCGGCGTTGTGTTGCTCGAGCTTTTAACAGGTCGAAAGCCCGTTGATCATACGTTGCCTCGAGGCCAGCAGAGTTTGGTCACATGGGTAAGTAATACTGATCTCTTTCTCAAACAATCTCAAAGTTTGCATCATTATCTTTACACACATTTTTTACTAAACAGTCAAAACTCTGTTTTTTCAATCCCTTAGGCTACACCAAAGCTAAGCGAAGACAAAGTTAAGCAGTGTGTTGATTCAAGGCTCGGAGGGGATTACCCTCCAAAAGCTGTTGCTAAGGTATAATAAACCAAAACCAATCTTGAACTAATTAATGCTTATTAGAACACAAGAGAAGAAGAAAAAGAACAAGAAAAGCTTTCCTCGATTCAAATGTATTACGTTTAATCGACTTTTTTTTGTTGTTGTTGATAATGCAGTTAGCTGCTGTTGCTGCACTGTGTGTACAATACGAAGCTGATTTCAGACCAAACATGAGCATTGTCGTCAAGGCTCTTCAACCATTGCTGAATGCTCGGACCGGACTTGCCGGAGAAGGAGCACCTGAGTGTTAACTCTTCTTGGCCGTCACCGTTTTAGAATGTATTATTTTATACCGGAAAATGAATTTCCCTTTCCCATCAACATAGTGTTCATAGAATTACAACATATAATCCTAATGATTTGAATCTAAAACAAGTCGGAGTAATTGAAAAAAAAAACTAAAATAAACCAACCCTAAACTACGTTTTACTATGTCTTGTTATTTTTTTATTTTTGTCGTTTCACTAATAAAATAAGTAAAATTTCCAAACTACGTTCTAAACCGGACGACCGATTTATGAACACTTTCGAGTTGATGAAATATATCTGTCAAACAAATCACCGGAAATCCTAGGGATTCGTTTTTTGTGCTCTCTTCTCTTGTGTCCCAAACAACATTGATATCAGTAATGGTGATGAGAAATCTAGAGCTACCATTGAACCAGACGCAGAAGGTCAGGTTCGAGACAGCTCTGGAGCGGCTACAATCTGCGTCAGAGTCTGTTATCGTCGCCGACTCCATCCCCGTCTACAACGAAGATGCCTTGCTTAAGTAATCTCCTTTCTCACAGCTTCTCTCTCTCTTTGAATTATTATTTTTTGCTTTAGTCATGTTTGATCAACACTTTTTTTGAATAAAGGGGACACGGAACTTCCGAGGTCGACGATGAGTTGCTGGCTACGGTCTGTGGAGTTGTGGTGCGCGTCGACAAGCTCGTCTATGTACGCACCTTACGAGCCAGGTGATTTGATTTCCTCTCTCTGGCTGCTCTTAGGATTCTTTAATATTTTTTTCCCAATAGTGAATAATTTTAACTTAAAACAATAATCTGCTTGTTTAGGTACAAGCCTGAGGTTGGGGATATTGTGGTAGGCCGTGTCATTGAGGTATAGAGTTTTTTTGTAATGTGTGATTTAGGTTTTGAAATCAGTTAATTTGAGAGATAATAAGCAATCTTAAAATCCTACTTATCGATCAGGTTGGTCAAACACGTTGGAGAGTGGATCTCAATTTTACTCAAGATTCTTTCATAAATCTGCCTGATGATAATGTTCAGGTTACAACTTGATTCCCCTAAATCTTTTGGTATTTTTTCAAATTTGCATGATTGCTTTTCTTCCACAATATAACTTTTTATGTCGATGTTGGCATGCAGAAGCAAAAAACCTCTGTGTATGAACTCAATATGCGTAGTATATATGCAGAAGATGATGTCGTTTGTGTAAGTCCTATGATTAATAAATGTTCCATCTTTAAATATCTTCATCTTTGAACACACCTAATCTTTCATTTGTAAAAACTATAGGCCGAAGTAGGGTCGTTTAATAAGGATGGAAGCTTGCTTCTACGAGTTAGAAGTCAGAAGCATGGCAAGGTTAATTTGGGATTCTTATCTTTGCATATATATAGTCGTAGTTACACATTATATAATTTGTTAGTCTCTTCCTCTAAACATTATCCTTCTGCTACAGCTCGACAAGGGACAGCTTCTGAAGGTTGATCCTTACTTGGTTAAGAGAATCAAACCTCACTTTCATTATATTGAAAGTCTTGGGATTGATTTGATTCTCGGCTGCAATGGCTTCATTTGGGTCGGGGAACACGGCCATGTCAGAGATCCTATGATTGTGGATGATGCCAAGAACACAAGAAGAGATCAAAGCCATACTCCACTCGAGACTCGACAAAACATTTGCAGAATCGGGAATGCGATACAAGTCTTTTCCAATCTAGGCTTCACCATGACTCTACAAGTGATCATGGAAACTGTTAACTTAAGCTACGCGATGAATATCGACGTATACGACATGCTTGGATCAGAGTTTCACGTTGTTGTCGCAGAGAATGAAGCTGAAAGAAGATATGCATAAAGGAAAAAGCTAAAATTAAACCCCCCCATCAATGCTTTTGCGATGTTTCGTTGCTCTGCTTAGAAAGACTTAAAGCATTCTACAATCGTCACAGACTCTAAAGACTATCTCATCAATATACTCTTTTAGGTAATTTAGCTAAATATTAAATTTTGAATAACAAAAAAGAATTGACCCACTTTTAAGAAATAAATGTCTTAGAGCACTTCCAATTTTCAAATACTATGGAGTCGGAGTGTTTGAATATACTTCTTTCATAGCGTAAGTATTAAGTACTTTTATCTAAAAGAAACTAAAAGAAAAATATAGCCAAGATTTTGAAACGTTGCACAGATTTACATATACGTATATGTATGTTCATATATTTGGATAAAGATGTTCATATACGTATGTATGTTCATATACTCAAAAGAGTCTGGAACATGGATCAAATCCATCGTATTGCCATGTTGAATCATGTTGTCATACCCAAATGTTGAATCATGTTGCCATAAATAGTTGAATCATGTTGTCAACTATTTATTCAACATGATTCAACTATTTTTTATGTATTCATCTAATCATGTTGAATCATGTTGCCATACCCAAATGCTTGATCGTTGTATCCAAGAGTTTTCAATAAGTCCTTAATTTTATTGACTATTTATGTGGTATCACTATCGCTTGGGATTATGAGATTGTCTAAATCCCAGAGAAGCTCAATCATGGCATTGACATAATTGATGATTAATTGCACTACCATCGGTCTGCATATATGTGGAAGCTTTGATTTGCTCAACCACTTTCATCCCCTCAGGAAGACTATCGACCACCTCATGCGCTTTCTTTATGCAATCCGTTAAAGACTCATCTACACTCTTACAACTGTCTGTTGCAGGAACTGCTGCTTCCCTCAGATGCTCAAGCAGTTTCTTAAGAGCTAATTAGTCATAATACACTCAAGTTGTTTTCCTCTAGCATGTCTGCACTAAATCCCACATTGTTTCAAACAAGACTCCTTATCAGACATATTTTTTTTCCTTGTTCTGGTCTCTTGTCAAGGATAAATCTTAATAATCGATTTACCAAATTTTGCTCGAAAAATGAACATTTTATTAAGGTTAGGAATATCGTTAGAAAATGACTACATTTATGCGTTATTACGACTCGACAGATAGATATTTCTCATACAAAATTACTACATTCATGTATATTTTTCTAAACAACATTGTAAAATTGTTCGATAAATATTAGTCTTGTTCCACAAAATACTCTCTACTCAACCAACTTGCTAAGATGTTACTTATAAAAAAAAACTTACCAAGATGTCGACACTGTTATTATTTGTTTAAGATGCTTTTCTTATTATTTTTGGCTCAACATCAACTTTTCTTCCCTCCAATTCATTACTCATTAGTACATACAACATAAGTTTATCGGCCAATTAGTTTCTTGTTTCGTTCACGTGAATCTATATATTGCTTTTCCTGGGTTTTTACTGTTCATTGATTTTCTTCTATTTTTTTTCAAACATCACTAAATTTAGTAATTTACTACACAAGCTCAGGATATTTGGAAAAAAAAAACACCAACATTAAGATAGAAATTAGTATAAGTTTAGTACAAAACTAACCAAAAAATGTCTAGCAAAGTACATTAAATTGTTAACTATAGGGAAAAAAACAAAAAAAGGACATTGCATGTCTTTGTCTCCTTGTCGAAAATTTGGATGGGCAGTGTGACCGGCCAGTGAGGAAGTTAGGACGTAAACATCGTGACGATTGGAAGAAGACAGGAAAAGGGGAAGGAAGTTTCTCGGTGGAAGGCCTTTTAACAACAACAATAACAACCAAAAAAAAAAGTTTCTCGGTGGAAAACGAAAACGCCGAGTCTTTCGTCGACGTCTAAGTCAACGTCAACGTGTCAAATAAGAAACGGACGGAAAGCAGACGTTGTTGCACTAGAATTTCCACTAGGTCCACTACTCACTCAATTAGTGCCAACAAGGCAATAACCACGACTCTCCCCCAATCAAAACGCTTCATCATATCCATTCCCGAAATTACCCTTCCCTTCGAGTGCCACGACGAATCGTCGCTACTACAAGGGCAAAACCGTCAATCATAGTCGCCTCATCATTAGCGGGGAATATAAAGGCAAGAGAAAAAAGGTTTTTGGTGAATAAAAATAATTGAATGTCTTTTAGCACCATAGAAGCGGCGATGAACACGGCGGGCGAAGTAGATTTCGTGGCGGCGGAGATGGCTGAGCCGCAGTACGTGAATGCGAAGACGGCGGTGTGGTGGGACATAGAGAATTGCCAGGTCCCGAAGGGTGTCGACGCTCATGGGATTGCCCAGAACATTAGTTCGGCTCTTAAAAAACTGAATTATCGTGGTACAGTCTCAATCTCCGCTTTCGGCGATACGAATCGTATCCCTCTAGCCATCCAACAAGCCCTCAATTCCACCGGAATCGCTCTCAATCACGTCCCCGCCGGTGAGTTTCCCTTATATAACACTCTTATCTCTGTCACTTGTCTGTGTTATTGCGACTATTATTCTATATATATATATATATATATATCTTCCTCTTTGCGTCTCTTTTCAATCGCCTGGATTTCGATTATTCTGAACCGAAATACTTGTTAGGGTGTTTGTATTGTTTTGATTTTAGTATTAGTAGCTTAAGAGTGTTTCCCTTTTTCGTTTTCCAGGAGCGAAAGATGCGAGTGACAAGAAGATTTTAGTAAACATGTTTTGCTGGGCACTGGACAATGCTGCGCCTGCGAATTTCATGCTGATCTCCGGGGACAGAGACTTCTCCGATGCTCTTCACCAACTGAGGCTGAGACGTTACAATGTTCTCTTAGCACAGCCTCGCAAAGCATCGGTGCCGCTAGTTCACGCTGCAAAAACAGTGTGGCTCTGGACAAGCCTCTCAGCCGGAGGAAACCCTCTCTCACGAACCGAAAGCTTACAGCTTATCGCCAATGGGACTCCTGAGACATCAACTCAGGATTGTGTACCATCAAGCCAACCTCCTATGGACTCAAATTCTGACACGAGAAGGATTCTCGACAACAAATTCAAGGTTAAATACCTTCCAAAACCGTCGAATCATCATCAGCCTCCCCTGCAAAAGGTTCAGGAAACTAAGCCGAACAACAGCAGCTACCAGTACCGTCAGCAGCAGAACAGTCAAGGAAAGGTGATTAAGAAACCTCATGAGTTTTTCACAAGCAATGAGCCATCTGTTTCCTCCTCTGCTCCCATTTTACCTTCAAGCAATGTTAGCAACTCTTTCCCTGGTAATGTGATGAGTAACCCTCAGAATCAGTACAACAACTATCCTCCTAGACCTGGTCCTTTCCCTCCTAGACAACCTTACCCTAACCCTGATCCTTCTTGGAATAATAATGGAAGCAACGTACCAAACTATTATCCCAATCCTCCCAGGCCAGGTGCTCCGAACATGCGGCCGCCTTATGGTAATGGTAATGTTTACCGTCCTTATCCCCCAGAGAATCTGCATCCTCCTATTGGTAATGGTAATGCTTTCCGTCCAATGCCTCCTAGAAATGTCGGTCCTAGGTTTCCGTCTCCACCTCTCATGCCTGCACCTGATATCAGCCATCTAAACGTGTCTCAGTATCCGAATCAAACTCAGAATCGTCCTAATTTCAATCCTCAAGCTAGACAAGAGTTCAGACCAAAGATGGAATCCTCATATCCTCCTAGCTTAAACGCCGGTCCAAGTAAAGTTTATCTTCCACGGAGTAGCAGTGCACCAGTAACCCATACTAGTACAACCAACTCTTCCACTCCTGGAGTTCCACCTTCTCAGCCTCTAGTGGCTACTACTGGATCTGGTTCCAGCAATGGTGGGTGGGGAACACAAGAGTGTCCACCTCCATCTGAGTATGTTCAAGGCCTTGTCGGCGTTATCTTACATGCTCTAGACATCTTGAAAACCGAAAAAGTCATGCCTACCGAGCCTAATATCTCGGAGTGCATTCAGTATGGAGATCCAAAGCATCGCGGTACTGATGTAAAGAAAGCTTTGGACAGCGCAGTGGAGCATCGTATGATCATGGTGAATTATATGGGTAAACTAAAGTTCTACATTGGCAAGGATGAAGTTCTGTGGAACTGCGTTAACCCTTCAGGGGCCAACGCTAAGCAATACCCAAAAGCAACTTGGGATAAATTACAACAGTTTCTAACGTCGTCTTCTGGGCGGGTGGCGATTCTGGCAGCTCATTGCAGGTTAGAAAGTTTGTTTTCTTAAAAGAATCTATGGGGTTTCATTATTTACATGAATCGTTCTAATCTTCTTCATTTCTTCTTTGTTTCTAATATTATAGGTACGAAGCTGCACAAATTCTGAAAAAGGAATGCCTAAAAGAGTATACTTTAGGTGACATAATTCAGATCTTGAATATAACAGCAACCACAAAGAAATGGATTACTAACCATCAAACAGGATGGAAACCAGTTACTATCAACCTTGCTGCAGAGACTACAAACACGAAAGCTACTGATACCGTGACAGGTATCGAAACTGTTGCCTGAAATTCCATGAAATAGTGAAGGATAGTAGTAGCCGTAAGCAGAGCCTATATGGGTACTACTTTGAACACCAAAGAGAGAGCATTAAGACATGGAAAATAGTGTTTTCCATATCGAAAACTTATCAAAAACTGCAGAATTGCTATGATTCTGAAGTCATGATTACTAGTTACATTAGTAGTGGGTAGTAGTAGTAGCACGTTTTCATTTTTTCACTTTACTTTCAGTACAAATGAGTCGAGTCTAGAAATTTGGGGAACGGTTAAGGTTTGAGGGACCTGTTGGTTATGTATTACGGTATTAGTACATGGTTGGGTTCATAAAAACCTAAGTGTTGCCATCAAGAAGAAGATTTGCTCAATTTCACATCATCTGGAGGATAAACAAGTTTGTGGGAGAAGAAACGTTGATTTGGGAATCTCTCTGCATCACCAAAGTTTCTGAAATCTGCATCACTTGATCTGGAGGGATATTATCTGTAGTTTCATCTCTCTCTCTTTTTTTTTTTTTTTTTTCCAAGTTTCTAGTGTGATTCTGACCCATGAAGCTTCCTTATCTTTAAAGCCTTTTACGTTTATGTATGGAAATTCTACTGGTACTTTTTAATGTCATCGTACTTTTTCTTAAAAGCCTTTCACGTTTATGTGTGAATCGAGAAATGTTTACAACTCTTAATATTTTCAAACACAAGTAAAGGAGAAGCTTGGTCAACTCTTTAAATTTCTCTAAAAAGAAAGCCAATGCTTTGGAATAACATTATTCAATGATTGAACATCTTAAAAGAGTTTTGAAAAGAGACTCTGAATCAAGGAAGGAAAGGATTGTGAGACGGGAACGTCTGTTTTTGCATATTATAAGCCCTGCAAATGCCAGAAAAACAGTGAACACCAGTGGAAATATAAATTAAGAAATTGCAGTATAGCTAAGCCGAGGGAAATTAAAATACACATGTGGAAAAGCTGACCTGTTAGCTTTGACTCCGCCAAGGCCGATGGTTCCAAGGACGATGAAAAGGAAAGGTGCACCGATCAACCAAGCGTTACCTCTTTTGGCAGATGCATATGTCCGTGGAACTCCCGTCTTCACCACCCTCGAATACACACCTTATCAGTATTACACAAATTGAGAGTCTCGTCAATGTTCGTGTAAACCCTCTAAACGCTTATTGTTTTAAAACATACTCAGTGTTGTTGAGTCCCTTTTTTTTGTTTACCTGCTCTGGAATATCGTTGACCTTTAACATCACCTGCAAAGAGAGACCAATGTGGAACTTAGAGACAACGGGTTTCGTAATAATAAATGTGTATTGCTACATTCTACTGATAGAAACAGAGTATGAGTGTCCTGGTCTGCAAACTTGTAAAACCCCAAATGAGCTAGAATTGGTCTCTTTCTCCATTTTGCCAACAACAATAGCTCCAAGGACACTCAATCTGCGATATCAATAGCAAAACTATTGCAACTCTCTAGGAACTAAAAGAAACATGGAGGCTTTGCTCAAGGTATGTAAATGCAAAATGTTGGTCATTGGTCAAAGTACCTTGATCTAGTTCCTTAGCCAGTGGACTGAAATTTCCCGGACAACAACATCCATCAGGAAACCTGATTTCACCCATACGAAGATACTAGCTCATTTGGGTATTTGCAGACCAAGATTCTCATATAAACTGGTTAAGAGACTTTAGCCAAGGAAAGGTCAATCTCAGTAAGTTACCAGATTCAAGGCAAGAGTAGGCTTCAGATATCTGCAGCGTATTGAAAATTAAACTTGTGAGAAGAAAACAAGTAAAGGAATGTTAGTAATTAAAAAATCAATAAGAAGAAGTTGGTCACTCACCGATTTGAACTTAGACTCTGCACGGAGCTTCTGATCATCTGGGAATAGGTCAGGATGCGATTCCCATACTTTCTTCCGGTAAGCAGCTTTAACCTACCCAATCAAAATCCCAACTTAATTCATCATAAAACTCAGGTCTCCGATTGACAATTTTTAGAGGGATTCTCAACCATGCGATCACCGAATCACACGATCGAGCCTGAGCCCTAATTATCGAATTCAGTGATCGAAACTCCCCCTAGAAGCTCACAAATCAAAAGATTAGAATGATAAATTTTGAAAACCTGACAAGGATCGGGACGAGAATTGGGAGGGAAACCGAGCAAGATCTTGGCTTCCTCCACCTGCATTTTCTAAAAGCTTCCCGCGTCCGCGTCCGCGTCCACGTTTCTCTTCTCATTCTCGGGGTCGGTCGAATTATACAAGCACCTCATTTTTCGCTTGAGGCTAATATAGCTTGCACACGTGTCCATCTCACGACCACTAGTGTGTCTTGTGGGCCCATATTTATAACTAAATAGATTTGAACTTTATAGCTAAAGTATTTTTCAATTTTCATAATCCCAAAAACAAAAATCTGGTTCTCAATAGCAAAAACAGTATTTGCAAATATAAAAACTGAAAACTAAAAAATAGCAAAATTAATAGTTCGAAAGCATGCATAACTGCTTCGCCTGAAATTAACCCGCGAATCACTCGCTACCGTGTGTATATTTGAAAGAAAGTTAGCTAGAAAATGAAAAGATCCAGTATCTACCAAATATAGACAAACTATAAATATAAACATGACTATTGACATTCATCTGTCTCTCTATATCTAATCTCTCTTCTTCTGTCCGAATCCGTTCCTTTCCGATCCTTTTTCTCTCCGTTCATACAAAATCATCAGTCATGCACACTCCAATCAAACTAGCCTTTCTCTTCTTATCCCTCACCGCAATCGCAACCGCTGCACCAGTCAAACGCACAAACTACCTTTTCACACCGCACGCCAAAGCAGTCTCCGGAATATGCACCGTGATCCAATCAAACACAAGCCTATGCTGCAAAACCCTTAAACACGTTCCCACCGACGACCCCATCGAGCTTATCCGAGCTTTGGCGGTTGCGGCTGAAACCTCCGTGAAATCTAGCGTCACGTTCCTCTCCCAAATCAAACCAAAACACAAATCAAACTTGGTCGCAACTACAGCGATCAACAGCTGCGAGAAAAACCTCAACTACGCTTTGGAAGATTTCGCCGATTTCTGGAAAGCTACGGGGAAAGATGTAAACACGTTGGCCCATAATTACTTCACTTGCAAGAAGACGTTAATGTCGATCATGGGGTATCATTCGACATGTTTGGACGATATCGAAGACAAGGGTTTGTTGAAGGAAGTGGAGATTGGGATTGGTGTTGGGAAGAACCTAAGCAGTGATTCATTTGATGTGTTTAATGGTTTGAATACTATCTTCAAGACTTTCGGTATTAAGGTGAAGCTTAACGGGGAAGACACATCGCCACGACCGCCACCATTGGCGGATTATTATTTCTGATTCTAAGGAATAATTGGATTGTCATAATTAATTTAACCTAAAGCGATCGCGAGTGGATTAATCAATCATAGATGGTTTCATGTATGATTTGTGCGTCATTTGGGATGTTATGTTATTAGGTTTTTTACATGTACACGGACGGGTTTCGTTATGATTGGAAAGGAATAATATATTAATGGAATGTAATATTTTTTGTGGTCTATTACATGTTTTACAGATCGACATATATTAAATTTTAATATTCTATAAATGATGGCTTAACGTCCATAACAACAGACGTGGTTTCAAATTCACTTTATTGCGTTTATGGAAAATTTTGAATCCAATATCTGAAAATCAGTAATTTCTTGATCATATATACATATTTGCTCCTCGGTTTTATAAGCACCCATCCACACCATACATAATGTTGACATGAATAATAAGTGTATGTGTCATGTGTGTATCTTACATTCCTAATTTTGCCTCTATGTACAAATTTGTTCCCCCTTGCTCGTTCTATAGATACGAGTGTAATGACGACACGACAGTCTACTATTAGCTCATTTGATTGACCAAAATTTTGATCATATATTATTGTTAAGTTTCCTTGGCATCCAACCTAAAACCAATTGGCGATAGGTGGAG
>OVBJ01000489.1:0-53869 GCA_900406535.1 Noccaea bulbosa | reverse complement strand
GCCAGCAGAAATGGCCGAGCTTAAGAAGCAGCTAGAAGAGTTAGCTGACAATGGTTTCATTCGACCGAGTAGTTCACCGTGGGGAGCACCAGTGTTGTTCGTCAAGAAAAAGGACNTGAGTTCGTTGTTATGCCTTTTGGATTGACCAATGCGCCAGCAGCCTTCATGAAGTTGATGAACAATGTTTTTCGGGAATACTTGGACAAGTGTGTTATAGTGTTCATCGATGACATTCTGGTTTACTCTAAGAGCAAGGAAGAGCATGAGTGGCATCATCGAGCCTGAGCCAGTGGACTTAAGTGTATTGAACTGGCAAGTGGTTTTCTTGTGGTGAAAGTTAATACACTTGGACATGCCGTCTTGGTTACGTAAGAGGCGGGTGTCACAAAGAACTCCAGCTTGATGCAGATTGTGTATGGAGCATCAGCTGCTAACAATGAAATTAGTGATGACGATGAGGAGGAGGACTTCTTTAAGCTAAAAGGTGAAGAAAGCAAGAAGTTACGTTCTGGATTGGATGTGGGATATGTCAAGTCAGATGAGGATTTTTCCAAATTTGTGTTTAGTGGAGAGATGAAGAAGTGGAAAGAGAAACAAGTCTGTGAGAGCATTCGTGATCGATTCACCACTGGTGATTGGTCAAAAGCTGATCAGAGGAATCAATACGATCAACTTGATGGTGATTTTGAGGATCTAGAGACTGGAGAGAAGCACAATAGCCATGAGATGGTGGAGTCTGATGATGATGCTGAAGAAGTCGAGCGTGGGCTAAAGAAGCTTGCTCAACGAGCAAAGTTTGAAGCAGAAACCAATAAGGATGATGACAACGTGAACAATCAGGCCAAGGAACCAGAAGGATACGTTGACAAACTGAAAGAGGAGACTGAAATCAGAAAACAGATGAACATGGTAGCACTCAATGATCTTGACGAGGATACTCGGATTGAGATAGAAGGTTTCAGGACTGGATCATACTTGCGTCTGGAGATTCACAATGTTCCTTATGAGATGGTTGAGTTCTTTGATCCTTGTCATCCAGTTCTTGTTGGAGGTCTTAGCTTCGGAGAGGACAATGCCGGGTATATGCAGGTATAAAACCATTCAAAACATTTTTGTTTATTTCTTGATGAATACTTTTAGTTATTGTATCATATGTTTTGCTTTGTCCCTTAGCTTCGGTTGAAGAGACATAGGTGGAACAAGAAAGTACTAAAGACGAGAGATCCCATTATCGTGTCTATCGGATGGAGACGATATCAGACGCTTCCTGTGTACGCCACTGAAGATGAAAATGGCAGACATCGAATGCTCAAGTATACACCAGAACACATGCACTGTCTTGCTATGTTATGGGGTCCACTTGTCCCACCAAGAACCGGCTTTGTCGCTTTCCAGAACCTGTCAAACAATCAGGCAGGGTTTAGGGTCACAGCGACTGGTGTAGTTCTCGAGTTTAATCACCAAGCACGTATCGCAAAGAAGATCAAGATGGTCGGACATCCTTACAAGATCAAGAAGAAGACTGCGTTTATCAAAGACATGTTCACTTCTGACCTTGAAATAGCTCGGTTTGAAGGTTCTTCTGTTCAGACAGTTAGTGGCATTAGAGGACAAGTGAAAAAGGTATCTTAAGCTTGATCTTGATCTTGATCTCATCAAGCTTTACGGTCATCTATTCTACTATAGCTTTGTTTTCTTGATTTGTCAGGCTGCAAAAAACATGCTCGATGGCAAAAAGGTCCAAGAAGAAGGGATTGTGAGGTGTACCTTTGAAGATAAGATCCTAATGAGCGACATTGCCTTCTTGAAAGCTTGGACCACAGTGGAAGTTCCAAAGTTTTACAATCCTCTAACTACAGCGTTGCAACCGCGCGATAAGACATGGGAAGGGATGAAAACTTTTCTCCAACTCCGTAGAGAGCAAAACATTCCTCTTCCTGTGAACAAGGATTCACTTTACAAGCCAGTCGAAAGGAAGCTGAGAAAGTTTAGTCCATTGGTTGTTTCAAAGAGTCTACAAGCAGCTGTACCATTTGGATCCAAACCCAAAGATATTCTGAGGCGGAAGAGACCATCACTAGAGACTAAAAGAGCTGTTGTAATGGAACCAGGAGAACGAAAAGCTCTTGCTATCCTCCAGCATTATAAGCTAATGGATAAAATCAAGACGAAGAAAAGAAAAGTAAAGGAGCAACAGAAGAGGCAAGTGTATGAGGCTGAGAAAGCTAAGAATGAGGAAATGTCTAAGAAACGGAGGAGAGAGGAGATACATGAGCGATGTCGTACGGAAGATCAACAGAAAAAGAAGATAAGAAGAAGCCACCAAGATTAGTAATACCACATTATTCCATGTTTTTTTTTTTCTATGTTGCTAAAGATCTTTAACCTGAGTTTTGCATAATTTTGTGCTGAATATGTCAATCAAAAGAATAAAAGGGACACGAGATTTGGGTTAAATCATACCATACCAACAAATTTCCTGAAGGCCTTTACATGCTCAATCCTCTGGGCTTGAGCCTCTGTTACAGCATCAGATGCTCTCAAGTTTCTGTACAGATTCTTATGAAGCTTAAGATACTCGTTCTTATACATAGTCAGATCATTATACATACCCTTCTCCTTCGTATAACTGATAACCTCCATTACTCTCTCAAAATACCCACCTCTGAGGAAGTTCACAACAAGCTTCTCTAGAAGATCTTGTGTTACCTCTTCTAAGTCTCTGCCTGCCATGTTCCTTTTGATATCTCCCCACACGACCGTGATCTCCCTGTACATGCCGAGAGATGAATACATGTCGATAATGATCCAAAAGCTTTGGAGAGTTGGTGGGAAGATCTTCATCTTCTGGATTTTCCGGTAGGTTGTCACGGCGTCTCCTACCATTTTAGCTTTGCAGAAGTAGTAGAGGGACGAGTTTAGCTCGTAGAGCATATTTGGAACTCTCGTTTGTTCTCCTGCTTTGACTTCCTCAGCCAAGAGTGCCCTGAGCTCTGCGTTTTTACATTCGGCTTCTGGTAAAACCATAATCTCACTCGGTGGATCCGTAATCAAACCGGCTTTCGTCATTTGCTTCAGAAGAACTTCGGCATTTCTCAACATGTTGCTCTTGTAATACCCAAACAAGACCTTTCTATACGTGTCCAGCTCCATGGTATGGCCAGCGGAATCCGTGTCGTCAAGAATATCATGAGCAGCTTCTAACCAACCAATACTAACACAAGCATCAATGACATCAGCACATAACTTGGACCCACCAACCGAAAGCAAAAGCTTCGACAGCTCAGGAAGATTGCCATGTCTCTTGTACCCATACACCAATTTTGCAAGAGTCTTGTTTGTGATACCAAGCTCGGAATTCTCATAACTGACAAACGTTGCCTCTGTATACACTCCGAGAGATGATGAATCGCTCTGCAGAAGCTTTGGTGTAATCTGAATCTTTAAACCGGATTTGATATGGTGAGACCCAACAGGCAAGAAAAACGAAGGCTTTTCGGAATCAAACCTAAGATTCTTCTTACTCTCGCATAAATCTAAAACTAACCGACCCGCAGAAGCAACATCATCGAATCTGAACTCGAGGCTTAGCAAATTATCAAACAAATGGCGATAGTGACGAAGATGTTGAGGAGGCACATGGCCAACAACATGCTCCTTGAGCTTCCTCAGCTCGTCTCGCATCCCATTCATCTCGTAAACGGAAGACATGATCACAACCGAGCACGCGTCCGCAACGACGTGGGCTTTCGCCATCAGCTCCACGAGTTCTTGCCCTCTGAGGGAGAAACCAAATCTCACGCAAGAAGCAAGCACAAGATTAAACAAGGCCGTATCAGGCTTCGTGACATCACAAACCTGAACCAAGTAATTCGAAGCTAAGCAAGTACCGACCTCGGTTTTCACCAAATGCATCACCACAAGGCTCAACACATCCGAGGCTACAACATGGCCTCTCTCCAGGATGGTTCGGAGGATGTCACATGAAGATTCAGCCATCTGAGCTCTCGCTAGAGACAAGGAAAGTTTCGTTAGCACATCGCAGCTTAGCAGAGGTGAGTTCTGCTTCAGAGCCAGACGAGTCAGATGAGCAGCCTTGGAAAGCCAGACGGAATCAGACGAGTAAGACAATACGGTGACGAACCTGTTCATGGTTGCGCTACCTGGCAAACCATAGAGCCGTTTGAAATCTTTGAACACGTCCCAGGCGTCATCTACGCGGTGAGCCTTGAGCGCTGCTTCGAGCTTCTTCTCGAGGATCGATTGAGAAGAAACTTCCCAGCTTAATCCAGCCGGAGGTTGAACAGTTGTGCAGAGCAAGGCGGGTTTCGAGGGTGTGCGATTGCACAATGCTGTTGAATCGAATCGACGCAACGATTCCAGAAGTAATAAGTTCCGTTTCCTAATCATTTTAGGAAATTCCCAATCTAGAATTTAGCAACCAAGGGATGCGAAGAAGCTAGCTTTGGAGGAATCCAAATCGAAATGAAGCAATGACTGGGTGACTACTACATACGACGAATTCTCGATTGAAAGAACCCTAAAACTCCTGGAAAGCGAAACTCGGTCGGAGTCTGAGAGAGAAGAGAGTAACAGTGGAATACAACGGCAGTGGCAAGACCGTAAATTGTATTGGGTTCAAGGACATTTGTAACTTTTTGCTTTTGCGTTGTTAAAAGGGCTCAACAAGAAATCATACATAATCTTTCGATTGGAACAATCAGACGCCCAATAACATAACAAATCTTTTTAATCTTTACTTTTAAAGAACAAACGTATGATTGTGATATGTACAAAATTACAAACAACAAGCTCATAAACATTTCCTAAGTATATATATGGAAAAAGTACAGGATTTGGTGACTAGGCTTATTTTTTTCTTTCGGAGCTAAACCCCAATTTCAAAATTGTTACTGAGAAGAATATAGGAACCCAGAAAATGAAAAATTCTCAAAAAAATTGCTCTACTACTGTGTTTCCAAACAGATGCCGATTACACCGATCAACTTCAGAATTGCTCTTGGTCTTGTTCTT
Organism: Noccaea bulbosa; assembly: GCA_900406535.1. Taxonomy (NCBI): domain Eukaryota; kingdom Viridiplantae; phylum Streptophyta; class Magnoliopsida; order Brassicales; family Brassicaceae; genus Noccaea; species Noccaea bulbosa. The sequence continues at coordinate 48,835 of OVBJ01000489.1, read as the reverse complement.
CTTCCAGTTTTTTTGTTTCTTCACGTCGCAATCTCTTCGACCTCCGAATTGAAGACAAAACTCGGAAATGTTGTCGTTATATCCCTGCATATGTATACGTTAAGGACATATTTATCTGACATTATTTAATTTCTCATATTTTCAATTAGAGTCTTTTTTTTTCTTTTTTAAGGTTTTGATTCTCATAAATACCTGAGATATGGGAGGGTCATGATCTTAAGCAATGATGGGTTTTTGTTCACGAAATCGCTCCACTCTAATTTATCAATCTTTCCATCTTGATTCACGTCTGCATCCTCAAATGTCTGTTCATTAATGGAAAAAAGACGAGACATTTAAAACATTACCTCTAAAATGTATGAATTTTAGAAAGACAAAACCTCGTATAATTTAAATAGACCACAACAAACCTTATCTAGTATTATCTCTATGGTTTCATCAGCCAATTTCATTTCAGATTCGCAGAGAAGGGCGATCAACATTTGTTTAACCTGCAAAAATATATATCACAAAACAATTGAGTTCCTGCAAGGATACTAAGTGAAAGATGCAGAAGCAATAACATATTTGTAACTTGGCAAAGATTTTCTCATTTTCAGTAAGCTTGCAAGTTTTAAAACCTCTACACAACAAGAGGGCTCTTTAAAAATTAATTTTTACCTCTTGGCGTTCAATGAAACCCGTACAGTCCATGTCGTAAAGCCTAAACGTAACTGAGAAAAATAGAAGACCAGAATCAATAAAACTCTTCACAGAAAGGCTTGGAGAAACAGTTATATATGAAACTCTTTTTTTTTGTTTTTTGTCAACTTACAATCTATTTTGTCTTCTAGAGAAGCATTGGGGTGGAAAACATTGAGTGATCTGACAAAGTCCCCAAAATCGATGACTCCGTTTCGTTTAACATCAAACATATCAAATATCTGCAAGGAAAGGAAGCATATATGATTGTTTAGTTTAATGGTCTTGATTCAGATCACTCTTCAAGCAAGAACAAATTTGTTAAAAGCCAGAGGAACTTTAGATATTCCTACCCTATTAGCAAATATATTCTCCCTCTTCCGGTTTTTGAACAGTGCAAGTTGAAACTCCTCCTGAATACACACGTGAAGCGAGGATAAATTAAGTGGGCCATGAGAGCCTCAAATTTCAAAACCAAAACCAATCAATAAAATAAACTATAATTTGAGTCAAACATTAAGGGCTACGACGAAGATTCATTGAATTGGTGCAAAAAGGAACAGACAAATCAGCATGGAAGAAGAATCATTATTGCTGTAATAAATTTGGTGAAAAGTCAACCAATTTGGGGAAAAAACTGTAGATGAATAGCGTAAAGAGGGAAAAGTTAACTACAGAATGGGGCCAAAAGAAAACAGAATTTTATCAAATCTTTGGTACCTTGTTTATCAAACCATCATCAACAACGGAACTGCTTATGCTCTTGAATAGCTCAAACAATGCTTCAACCTCACTCACACTAACTGTTAGAAAAAGAGAGGAAAAACAAGCGACACTGCGAGATCAAACATAAAGTACAAGGAAGATTGCATCCACTTTTTTAAAAAATGTAACAAGAACAGAAATGTAATGAGCAGAGACCAAGGATCAAATATAATCTAGCTGATGATTTCTCATATGAACACGCCAAAGTTATCATCTCGGAGCCATTTAAACCATATTGTGCAAGTAAACTTACAGGCAGTCTCGGAGGAGAGCTTGACAGGGTCTTCGTGTCCTCGAAATTCTCTTGCTACCTTTGAGTGGAAGCAGCCCATTTACAGATAAAACCGCCGAGCCAATAATCCAACGGCTAATTCAGCGATTTCTTGAGATGCTAAACCTTGATTGATTGCTACTGTTTACTGCTCATTAGCACAAAGAAACATCTTTTTTTCAGAATCACCATGATTTTTTCCATGGAAACAGAGCACGAGAATTTGAATCAGAGAAGCAGAGCATCAAATATTAACTTTGGGGACAACGAAAGAGAGAATCTCAACAGCGTCTGTATATATTTTTTTTTTTAATCCTCACCTCAAGTCAAACTTCTGGGTAAAGAAGTCTAAACCCTATCAAAGCAGCATCGATATGGAAGAAACTACAAAGTTCTTCGAAAAAAAAAGTAGTGATACCGGAAAAACAAAATTCGACACCAGAATAATAAAATGCAGGCAATTCGAGAATTCCGCAGCGCAGAGATCGAATTAAACCACGAAATTCGACAGAAAAAAAAAATCTATAATAATGATAAGCAAACACTCACCACCCAAGAGAACGGCTCGCCGGAGAGATCCAGAGAGAGAGAGAGAGGAGCGAGAAACAACAGCAAAGGAGAGAGAAGGCGATGTGATCTGTGTAGGGATTGGTGAACGTTGATGGCAAGATGGATGATCGGACGGTTGAGATTAATTACTCTTTTTTCTTTCCTTTTTGTTTTGGTTTCCTCTGGAGGAGAATTGTGAAAATAGGTAGCGGCTTATAAGATGGATTGTCGCACGTGTGAAGCTTCGTAATCGCAAGCGCGTGCGAGACGAGTCGGTTTTGGCAGTTAGTAGGATCCTTCGTGAATTTCAGTTAACACCTAATGCCTCTGTTACTTTTCCTTCTGTACAACTTATCTTCTGTTTTTTTTGTTTGTTTCACTTTTCAAATAATTACGTAAGCATACACGATAATACTAATATATATTTCAGGAAATTTATATTACTGGGGTGAATTGGAAAATATATATGGGTGTATAAAAGAAATAAAATCACATTTTTGGGTTGTTGGCCAAGAATTTCAAAAATTCGATTTTTCAAATATCCTTCACATCAGGAAAGTTCAAAGATCCGTCCACATTTAATAGTCAAAAAGTCAAAATGGCACCTCACTAAGAATATTCTGAATATACGGTACCCTGAATCAAAATATATTAAGATATACCACTGTATATACTAATTCTCCGTTATTTGATTCGGTTATAAAATAACTCGAATACGTTTATAATACGGTTATAAAATAACTCGAATATGTTTATTATTTTAATATTTTCGTACAAAGAAAAAGACCATAAATTTGGGCGAGAATTGAAAATTGACGCAGAAAACGGCAAATACTAAATTTGGGAAACATCTTTCTTGAAGTTTCTTCGACTGATCGTAATGTGCTGTTTCTGGACTGGAGACGTGAGTGTTGGTAACCATCTTCTTTTCATTTTGCGTATGCTTTTCTTTTCTTTTATTTCTCTGTTCGCTTTTCGCCTTTTCATTTTTTTTTTCAATTGTTTTCGTTACCATATTTTATTAAAATGACTCACGGGTTTCAATACTTTAATTTGGTGAAATTCGTTTTAACAAAGAAAAAAAAAAACTTGGTGAAATTCATTTTATTTTATTTTATAAATAAGAAACTAAATAAACCAAGTTTGAACAAAACAAATTCAGTCATTCAGACTCTTTTTTTTTTTGAGCAAACTAATTCAGAGTCCAAAATTGATATATTTTAAAATTAATTGTAAATTTGATTGAAGGTTTTAACCAAGACCATTTTTGCTTAAATGTTACTCTGGTTGAAAAAAGATTCAAAATCAAGTTTGTGTTTGAACTTTGGACTCTCCAAAAAACACATCACATATGATCTTTTCAGGATCTTGAAGCCAACTGAGAAGCTCAGTAGACTCTAACTGTCATTATCTGTCAAGATAGTTAGCCATATTAGCATATGCCAATCAACTAATTACATATTGAAGCCAGCTCTCTATATTCTATAATATTTGGAATAAAGTTAATTATAAAGTATCATTTTATGATTTATATATGTGGCAGACCAGTCGGTGTGAAATCGGTACATTGGTCTGCAACGTGGCAGGCAAAGTTTGACATATTGAGGACCTTAATCACGACCTGACCATGTGATTATCGTTCATAAGAACAATACAATAGTTTAAAACCGAAAAAACAATACAATATTTATATAAATATATTAATTTGTTTGATTATGGTTTTCCGACCGTTACTTTACTTGAATGCAACCCACTTTTCCAAAGGTTTAAAAANCTTTTTTTTTTTTTTTTTTTTTTTTTTTTTTTTTTTCCTTGTACACTAAAGAAATTCATTTGTTTAGTTCGAACCTAGAGTAGAACCTCTATAAATTAATAACGGCATAACTTTGATATTTTATTAAATTATAAAGAACATTTTAAGTGTATGTTTGGTAATCTACATCTTTTAGTATTTCATCTATTTTTGAACTAAATTAACTTTATATAAATTAAATAATTATTCTAAAATTCAGCGATATGCGAATAAAAATATAAAAAATTGAAAACACCATAGTAACATTTTTATGATTTTAAGTGTAAAAACAAAAATTGAAAAAAAAATATTTAGTTATTGTTCTAAAAATTTTAGAATCCGCATTCTATGTTCTAAGATTTTTAGAATACAAATTATAACATTTCAACATATTCTAAATATTCTAGAATGCATATTCTAAAATTTGTACATATTCTAAATATTTTAGAATGCGAATTCTATGTTCAAAAATTTTTAGAATATGAATTCTAATGTTTTAACATATTCTAAAACTTTTAGAATGCGTATTCTACATTCTAAAACTTTTAGAAAGCGTTTTCTATGATTGTAAGAATGCAAATTCTAAAGGTTATATAGGTTCTAAAAATTCTAGAATGCACATTCTATCTCTAGATTCTAAAAATAAAAGAAAACCAATATTAGGAAATAAAATCCCCAAAAAATCTCACACAATATATTCACTTAACAATCGTCGGAGTCCCGCTCTCACGGAATCGTGGGTTCTTCTCCGGTCTTATGTCATGATCAATGTCTCTCTTAGGCTCATGATCTGAGTTTCTTTTTGAGTTGTCACGTCCATACCGATCATCACCCCTTTGCCGTTTCCGATGGTAATCTCCTCCTCCACCTCTTTCATGGCGATTTGATCTTCCTCGGCCATAACCTCCACCAGCACGCCTTCCATAATTAGATTATGCAGCAAAAGGATACGATCATCAAGGATTGTCCCACTTATATATTTCACTGTATCATTTGTGTCATCTCTACAATAAGAAACAAAAGCCACGTGGAGTTTTCATGTTTTTATCCAATTTCAAGATGATCTTTTTAATTCTCCACTCTTGAGAAAAGTTCGTAAATATGTTTTTCATTTGTCTAGATAGACTCATTGCCAATGTAAATCTGTTCTTTTTAGTTTATGGAATCGTGGTCCACGTTGAGCAACCTTATAATTAATAGCTTCATGTATATTATATAACTATATATTTATTTATATATATATATATTTAATTTCCATTTTCTATGGTATATTTGTATTTTATATTCATATAAAGACTAATCTCCCAATGTGTAAAAATAAGGTATAGATCACCAAAGATATAGTCAAAACATCCTTTATTTCCAATTTTCCCTTTTATTAATTTATAGACTTTTATTTAACCTATTTTAACTATTTGTTTTTAAAAAATAAGAAGGTTTCCATTCAAAGGATTTTCTTAACTTTTTTGATCATAATAAAAAAATTTATTAACATTTTTCTTCGATTGTCCCGGTGAAAATAATGCATGCTCAGAAATTCAAAGTTTAGAAGAAATTGTTGCCACTATCCTTAATGTTGATGATGAAGTTGAAGATGATATGATACCTTTAGAAGTGGTTACGCGTAAAGAGGCAATTATCACATCTAGAACTCTACACAATTTTTGGATGCAGTTGGAGAAGACACCACCACCAAAAAAATTAGAGACAAGCTTCAAAGAGATTTCAACTTTAAGAAAAAGCAAACAACTTTAGATTCATATTTTAATAGGTTACTTTAGTTATATATATATTTATAAGTTTTTATATAATAATTATTAATTTTTAATATTATTGAGACCATATTTTACATCGGAGTGTCAAAATAATTATTATGTTATTATATCAAATTGTGTCATATTTTACACCGGTCCAACTTGGAACTAGAAAATTTTATTAATTTATCGTGTTTATTAACTTATCGAGTATTAATTTATCGAGTTTATACTGTACATATATTCACGTCATACGCCTAGTTTGCATTTGTTCGAATTGTTTAGGAAATATATTAAGGGAGAGTTATTGAAAGATAAATTTATATAGAGTTGGTTTAAAAGTTAAGAGAATTGTTAATTTATTAGATCTGGAGAAAGTTTGTATATTTAGAAAATCAAACAAAATATTTTAATATAATGGATTTTGAAAATTTAAAGGTTATATGTAGTATTTTAGAAGTCTTTTTTCATGAGTTGAATTATTTAAAATTCATGAACAAAAATTTTAATAGATTTGTGAAAGCATTAAAACACAAACTTTTTGAAAAACAACGGATTTTTTAAAAAATTTGTATAGACTTTAAAAAATCACCAAATCAATACCAACATATTTTAGTAAAATTGTTATATTCTATAAACCAATAACAAAGATTTCTAAAAAATTTATCAGGCCAAAAAAAAATGAAATAAAACTGAAAATTGATACGTAAAATGTTTCAATTCTGAAAAGTTGTAAACAAATCACTTGAACGTTTCAATACTTCAACAACAAAAATGTGTCAAATGGTTAGTCAGTTAGACTTGTTGTGGTTTGTGTGATCTCTTGTTGTTATTGTTGTTGATCACTTGTGGCATATTGATGTTTGATCTCACCAAGTACATGTTTTAAAAAGATAGGGATCTAATACTGTATTGCATGGAATACTCGGTTTGTTTTTTTGGTTGAGACAGAGACAATGTTGTTGTGTGACGCCATGTGGGCATGTCTCGGGGGTTAGACTAAAATGAACCTGACACCTTCGGTCAGGGATGAAAGACTTGCCTAACGTTGGTATTGACTGTATGTCCGATACATAAGCCATGGTGCACTGACAAGTCATTGGGCTTGCCGCCTTTGCCAGAACCAGACCCAAAACTCTTGCTCTGCTTCTGTTTCTGCTGGCCCCTAGATTGGGTAGCAGAAACAACTGCAGCTGGAACAGCTGCCAAGCCCACCTGCTGGTTCTCCTCAATGGAAGCTGCCAACTCCACTAACTCAGTTCTCGTACACTGGGTCTTGATACTCATCCGAAGCCCCTTAAGGAACCTTGATCACAAGGCCCACTCGCTCACCAACTCACTACCAGTATGAACCAACAGCCTGCCAAACTCAGCGTCGTACTCTCGTACATACCTCTCACCTTGAGCCAAGTCCAAAAACCTCAACTGCAGCATATCTCGCGCCTCCTGAGGGAAAAACTTAGCGTTGAACTCCTCGACGAAGTCGCCTCAAGTCCACACCGCCCTCCGAGTCCTAACAGACCTCCACCACAGATGTGCATTACCGCCAAGATAATGCACTGCTATCTCAACCTGATACTGCTCCGGACACCGAACTGAACCGAAGTTCCGCTCTAACCTCTGACGCCACTCGTCAGCCTGCTCAGTAACAACACTGTCCTCAAACGTAGGCGTACCAATCCTCTGCATCTCCCTCATCATCTCTAGATAAGGTGGATGCCCAACCACCGCAGCACCATGCTGTCCAACAAAACCCGCATCCTTATGCTGTCCAACAAATTCAGCACCCTCCTGTGCTCCGGCCGCTGGAGGTGTAACCGGAGCCTGTTGTGGAACCGTCTGCGGAAAACGTGCCAAAAACTACGTCAGTAGCCCCACTATCAAGTCACCCTGAGCTGGAGCCATGCCCCACCCTGAGCCGCTCCTGCTCCCGCGGCACCACCGGCACCCACACTGGCTTCACCCGCCAACGGAACTGACTGAGTAACTGAAGCAGTCACCACACTAGGCACTACACTCTCTGCTGAAGCCTCTGGTACACCACACCCATGACCCCGACATCCACGACCAGCAGCTCGACTACCACGGCCAGCTGCTCTGCCCCCACAGGCTCTACCGCGACCACGACCACGACCTGCGTCCATCTCACTGCACTTGAAAAGTATAGTAGATGAGCAACCAAACAAAACACCACAAATACAAAAAAACCACCAATTTACTTACCGCAGAATACTGGAAGGCCGAGAGGATGATACTAGACTACTACTGACTAAACCACTATTAATCAATAAACACATGGTCCAATTCACCCAATACTAACAGTCCTAAAACCATATAGGCTCTGATACCAAAATGAAACAACCAGTTTTTTTTTTTATAAATTAAATCAATGCGGAAGTTCTCGAAATAAATCAAATAACCAATTCAGTTCAACAAATAAAACCAATAACATAAATAAATTCTAGCAACGTAAACACCAGGTTTGCTACATTATTAAAAGTAAATCTAGCAACCTAAAACTGATCCTCATCCTATCATCCTCATTGTCTCATCGTCTCTCGGCCTCATTCCGCGGTGGAACATTCCTGTTACTTGCATCATATTGGAATAGAGATGCATAAGTATTATCATAAATACTTAGTGAGTGGATCATTCTGCCTACAGGTCATGTACGTCAACCACTAGACAATACATCAATCAACAACAATAAACACAGCAACAATAAACAGACTCAATAAACAACTGCAGCAAAACTTGCGAAACAGTAGCTGTGTCTTCACTGTGTTGACCAACACCGAATGGTGTCACTCGACACAGCCCTGAAACCTTAATAACAACAACAACAACGATTCAAGACAGGAATTTCAGCAAACACGGAATCAAAGGGGTTTTCAACGCCACAATACCATCAAAACCACGATTTCAACATGAACAACTCAAGAACACAACAATCAAACCCAATCTCAAGAAATCTCCATTGATTAACGGACCCACAGTCACGCACTCACCTTGAAAGGGATTGAAAAGGGAAGAGGAAGATGAACGGTGAAGAACTGGTACAGATCAATCCTCCAAACTCTCAAAACACCCAAAAATCACCTTGCATCTTTCTGAAAAAGTTAGAACTCGAAAACTGTGCCTTTCCCCGCGGCTACAGTGTTTTCTCGCGAGCAAAAAAGCTTCCAAACCCTAACCCAGACAAACCAGCAGTCACTCGAATCAAACCGGTTGAAAATCCAATAACCGGTGTCGAGCGACACCACCCCTTGGTGTGGGTTGACACCACTCGACCAAACCGACAATAGGAACACGCAATCGATCTAAATCGAAAATCGATTCTAACCAATGTCGATCGATACACCTTTTGGGTGTTGCTCGACACCCGTTGTCCAGAAGCTTTTTACACAATTTCTACGCGATCCTTGAACCTTTGACCGACTGCAGAACAATCAAACAATAACATGTACAACCATTCCGTAATTCACACCTTATAGAGCATATGCAACCACTCCCGAACACTTGGTGTCATCCGACACCACTTCTTAAATAGCACTTCAGGTTCACGGATGTTATATTACCCATGGCTAATTGGGTACATTTGAAAATCTCGGGACAATAAATAATTTTCCAATATGGATAAAGATCTTCGAGAACTAGAGCAGAAGCATGGAAAACAGCACAAGAGAAGCTGGAAATGCCATGCCCACCCAGGAACTTGTTGGTTGAACCATGTATATATGGGAATTATTGTCAGATTGATGGGTGTGGAAGGCGACGGAACGCCACGCAGATTTAGGGTGGTTTTACTATCTTTAATATATTAAAAGAGAAATATTTTTTATAGAAATAACTTTATTCTATTGTGTTATTAACACATTTGCCATGTTGAGGTGTCATCACATGGTTCACTCTCAAAGGTCTTTACAATTTAGACAAATGTTACTAGAGAATTTACATAATATGCCATTGCATATTTTGTTTAGAAAATCAAATATGTATAACTATTAATAAAAATTTATTATTCTCTTTCCTTAATTGACAATTACGAAAATAAGTAAATAAGGAAGATATGTTATTCAATTTAATTCTATCATAATAATTTTTAAAAGTATTATATATCTTTTTTTTTTTTTTTCACAATCCCCTTCAACGCATCAAAAGGTTTTTTTTTCACTTGATTTATTATTCTATCACAAATTATTAGAAATGTTACAATGAAGATTCTGTAACGAACAATTCCGTCTTCTGAGGTACCACGACCGACAGTCCCGAGCCTTCTGCAAGCATAACTTCAATAATCTGCATAATTGACAATAAATCGCATTTTCTGGGATTCGAACCACATATCTCATGATGTAGAAGTATTAGTGAACCCTTAACCAAACCATTGGGCCAAGGGGGCTTCCACAAATATTACATATCTCCTATAATCTTTGTTTAACTTTATTTTATAAAATAACTTGAATCAAAATATAAAAAAAACTAATGGAGAAAATCTATTTTTTTGTATATGCTATGATTTAAATTTTTTAAAACAATAATAATCACTAAAACTATTAAAATTCTCATATTGGATATGTTATTGTGGAGAAGTATAAATATATTATGAAAAATAGATAATGTGCAACTATATGAGTAAAAAATCTCATTTAGTAGGTATTTAAATGTAAATTATTTTTTATTTTCGATTTAATATGATTTTAATTAAACTGTATAAATTGAATAAAACAATTTTTTATAAATATTTTATTTTGATTAAAATTTTGAATATTACTCTATCTGTTTCAAATTTCAATACAAAATTAATTATATTTTTGTATCTTGATAATTTGGATTATGCAGATTATTTTCTTTTTGATTGGATTGTTTTAGAATTATAATAAAATATGTTTAAGTTTTAAAAGAAAAAAAGTTTTAATCCATGTGCGCACACATAAAACTTCTTATCTTATTATATTATAATCATTTAAGTTTTATATATCTTGATTAAATCTATCATATTTAATATATGGCTATGGTTAAATTTTTTAATTTGTTTACCTTTTTAAAAATTTAAGCTGCTTAATTTACACACTGTAGATAAAAATAAAAACCAAAATAAGGTAAAAATCAGTCGCATAAAATTTTAAAATAATTAAATAATATTTTTTAATAAAATATAAATTTAGAAAACATCACTCCGTGCAAGACCCGGGTACAACCTTAATAATTAAGAAACGAGAGAAAAACTTTTAGGTTCAACCAACTTACGGCGGAGACTGACACCACTACAAATGGAGATAGAAATGCCAGTCTGGGCTATACACAGAGCTGTGCCAAGCTAACAACTTCCATAAACGAACATTAAAAAAATGCCTTATTTGTCTAATAAAAATAAATATAAAATTTACATAGCAAAATTAATATAAACCAAATCAATATACTAAACAGTAGTTCTAAAACAAAAAAAATATATTCTTCTTCCTTCTCAAATAATTGTTGACCAAGCTTTTAATTTTCTTATGATAGATAAGATCCCTAGATAATAAAGTATTTAATCAGAAGAAGAAAAAGCAAAAAAAAATTTTTTTATCTTAATTGTAAATAAATTATTTGATAAACTTTAAAAAACTTTGATACTAATGAACTTTTTAATGTCAAATTAGCAGCATAAGTGAATAGAAAGAAAAAACTTACATTAACGAATTTTGTTCTTACCCCTAAATCCTTAGTAGTAACAACTGCTTTTTTTTTTTTATCTAGTTCCAATTTACTGTAAAACAATTTCTTAGAGCTCATATATTATGCATTTGTATTATAAAAACATTAAGTGACGTATGCATACACACGTACATCTATAGAAATATTTAATTATTTGAAATATAATATAATAAACTGTTTTTAATAAAAAATATTGCTGACCTACAAAATAAAATAAAAATTGCTGCCATAAGCAAATGCTTATTTTCACATAAGGTAGGCACGACCCTAGCTATACAGTTCATGATCCAGAACCATAAACAAGTTATGGTCTTTGAGACCAATTGCTCGGACGTGGTCAAGATAATGTTTAATTCGGGAAAGGGTTCAGCATTCTCGATTCTTCTTGAAGAAATAGCTAGATGTAGGCGTCGATTCGCTTTCTTTTCCATCCACCATATACAAAAAACAAAGAACACTAAGATTGACAAGTTAGCACAAAGTGCACAAAATCTCCTCTACAATATATATATTGTATTATATAAATTTTATTCTGCCAGTTTTGCTTGCTGAACCATTCTAGGAACAAAATATATATATATATATATATATATATATAGAGCTGTCAACCCAGCCTGAAACCCGCGGACCAAACCCATATGAACATTTGCGAAGCAGGCTCAGACCCAGAAAAAATGTTCGCGAAAATTGTGGGCTTAGCGGGCTAAGCCCATGTAGGCATTGGTTCCGGGCGGGTTAACCAGCTGCGGTTTGCGGACAGCCCGACTGATAATGTGGTTGCCAACTGTTCGTTCACTTCACCGCTTCTTTCCTCACCGAATTGATACCAAACTATGCATGATTCAGCATAAGAGAAGAAGAGACAGTTGAAGAGCCCTACGAGCAACGCAATCGAGAGGTCATCACCTCCACCGGTTCAGTCTGAGCAATCATTGATGCTGCCGTTAAGCTGCAGAATCACCATCTTTCTGCGGATGGTCAAGGGAATCAGGCACGGACCATTGGATTCAGCTGCAGTCGATCCTAATCAGTATCATGTGATTCTTAAGAGCAACCTCGATCTTGCTTGCCGTGCTGTTGCTCGCCGTGTACGTCTTTAAAATCAAACTTTTATATGTGTTCATATGAAGAAATTGAGAAATTGACTGAATGACTGGTCTTAGCGTCGTAGCTTCAATTGTTGAGTTAATTTATTCGCTATTTTTGGTAGCTTCTCTGCAGAATTTTTAGTTAATACTTAGAGAACTGTAATTTAGCCTATTGAGTTGTTTGGTCATGATTTTATGGTTTAGGCTGAAGGTTTTGTTGAAATGTTGCAGCTGCTCTGATGTTGGATGTTGTGTAACTTACAGCCTGTTTTGGTTAAGTTTTATGTTGCAGGTTCTAACTTGTTAACAATGATAAAGAAAAAATACAAAATTGAGCACCAACATGTGATACTTGCAGAAACCTGGCGTCAAATGGATGTTGCAGGTTTTTTTTGCATTTCTTTTCTTTCTCTGTTTCTGGTTGATTTAGTTTCTATGTTCATATGAGTACCAGCTAAATCAGATTGCATATCTTATTTCTTTCAGAACACTCACTAGAGAACTCTATTGTTCATTCAGATGATAAAGATAAACTTAGCAACCTCTAAGAGTAACCGATAGATGAAGAACCAATGTTCATAAAACACAAATTCTCAATTCACCTGCAGAGATTTCACGATAGAGAAGGGATTCTCAAGCAATAATGAACTAATGTCAAATTTCCAGAGATAAGAAGCGCTTAAGAGAAGAAAACCAACTTTATAAAATTCTCAAACCATTACAATGCTAGCTTTTTATAGCTTTCCAAACCAGTTTCACCTATGCCAGTGTAAACAATACTCAAATAAGGAAATATTCTACTAATACTAGTTTCCTATATCAAATCCCCCCAATCGTAGAACCTTGTCCTCAAGGTTGAAAGGAAAGAAACTTCTTTTGAATGTCGAAGAGAAACTCCCAAGTAGCTTCCTCGACAGCTTGGTTCATCCATTTTAGCAAGACCATTGTTGCTGCCTTGCCTTGGCGTTGAACCATCTTACGTTCCAGGACCTGCTCCGGTTCTTTCACCAACATGTCGTGAACCACATAAGGTAAATCTGTTGACACTTGAAACCTGCCAACGTGAAGCTTCAACTGTGAAATGTGGAAGACTGGATGTATTTGAGAAGACGGTGGAAGCTCTAGTTTGTAAGCTACTTTCCCACATTTGTCAATGATTTTATAAGGTCCGAAATACTTAGGTGATAGCTTCTGATTTGATCGCATAACAACTGATTTTTGCCGATATGGTTGTAGCTTGACATACACATAATCTCCAATATCGAAATTCCGATATGTCCGACGGAGATCCGCATTCTATTGCATCCTGTGCTGAGCTCGTAAGAGATGAAATTTCAGAATCAGAATCATGTTCTCTCGTTCTTGCAGACACTTGGCTACCACGGCTACTTTGGATTCCCCCGGAAGATAAGGCAAGTGTTGAGGAGGAGATTGGCCGTAAACAGCCTCAAAAGGTGTCATCTGAATAATTGCCGTGTGGAAATTAGTGTTGTACCAGAATTCCGCTAAAGGTAGCCACTTACTCCACATGTGAGGGCGATCACTGCACATACACCGTAAATAAGTTTCCATACACCTATTGACAACCTCAGTTTGGCCATCACTTTGAGGGTGATCAGCGCTTGAAAGGTTCAAGGCCACACCTTGAAGGCTGAATAATTCTTTCCAGAATTCACTCAGGAAAACGACATCTCTATCACTGACAATAGACTGAGGGAAACCATGGAGCTTAAACACATTATCCAAGAATATTTGAGCTACAGAGGCCGCTAAATAAGGATGAGAAAGAGCCATGAAGTGAACGGCTTTACTCGGTCTATCAACAACTACGAAGATTACGGACTTTCCAAAAGATGTAGGTAAACCATCAATGAAGTCCATTGAGATATCAGTCCAAATTGTTTCAGGAATAGGGAGAGGTTGAATCAAACCCGGAGAAGCAGATGGATCATACTTGCATTGTTGGCAAACAATGCACCTCCGAATGTAAGCTTGGATATCCTTAGACATGCCCTTCCAATAAAACAAACCTTTTACTCTTTGATGTGTAACATCACAGCCTGAGTGACCACCACCACCAGAACTGTGTAACCATTCAAGAATTGTATCACGCAGAGCAATATCAAAAGGAACAACAATTTTACTCTTTCTGCGTAAAATGTTTTGGGACCAAGAAAAGTGTTTTTTGGCCGACGGATTCTTCTGCAGCTCATTGATAAGCAACTGCATTACTGGGTCGGTCTCATAAGCCGCTTGAATCTGTTTCAACAAATCACAATCTAACACACTCATAGCCATGTAACACCTCCGAGCCTTACATACGTGAGAGAGCATCAGCGACCAAATTATCTTTGCCTTGCTTATATTGAATTTCATAATCGAATTCCAAGAGTTTGGAAAGCCATTGTTGTTGTATTGGTGTGTTAAGCATCTGCTCTAATAAATATTTAAGACTTCTCTGATCCGTCTAAATAATGAAATGACCTGTGAGAAGATAGTGACGCCACTTCTGGACAGCAAAGACCACCGCTAACAATTCCTTCTCATAAATTGAGAGATGTAATTGTGTACCTTTCAAATGACGACTAATAAAGGCTAAAGGATGACCGTCTTGCATTAACACTGCACCAATTCCATGACCACACACATCTGTCTCAACCACAAAGGGCTTATCAAACATTGGCAACGCCAAGACTGGTGCTTCACAAAGAGCTTGTTTCAGACTAACAAACGCTAGTCGTGCATCTTTAGACCACTCAAAAGAGTCTTTTTTTTTGTCAAAGCCGTTAGAGTTCTAGCAGTGGTACCAAAATTACGAACAAAGCGTCGGTAGTAGCCTGCTAAACCCAAAAAACCACGCAATTGCTTAAGATTTAACGGAAGAGGCCAATCAGCTACTGCTTGGACCTTAGACGGATCGGTGGAGATCCCCTGAGCTTGAATGTAATGCCCCAAGTACTCTACTCGTTCTGTAGCGAATGCACACTTGCTTTTCTTGGCATACAAGTTATTCTCTCGCATCAACATAAAAACATTGCGCAAGTGATTGACATGAAGATCCATTGAAGAGCTGTAAATCAAAATGTCATCAAAGAAAATGAGGACACATTTGCGTAGGAGTGTCTGGAACACCGAGTTCATAAGGCCTTGGAATGTTGTGGGTGCATTCGTAAGACCAAACGGCATCACGATGTATTCGTAATGACCATTGTGAGTTTTGAAAGCAGTCTTATGAATATCCGAGGGAGCCATGCGGACCTAATGATAACCAGCGCGCAAATCAATTTTGGAGTAAACCTTAGAGCCACCCAACTCGTCCATGAGGTCTTCAATGAGTGGAATAGGGAACCTATCTTTCACTTTCATGCTGTTTAAACCTCTGTAATCCACACATAAGCGCCATGTACCATCTTTTTTCTTCACCAGAACCACAGGAGATGCATACGAACTTGAGCTGGTATGTATTGTGCTAGCGTGTAATAATTCTTGAACGAGCTTATCAATCTCATTCTTTTGATACAAAGCATAACGATATGGTCTCTGATTAATGGGATTCGAACCTTCAAGCAAAGGAATTTTATGATCGTGGTGCTCACGGAAAGGAGGCAGCGAAGTCGGTTCAGAAAAGATATCTGCAAACTCCAAAAGTAACTCCTCAATAGCTGGAGAGACCAACTGCTGTGAAGTATCCATGCCAAGTGAACATAACATCATGTTCTTATCTTTGATCATACTCTACGCGCAAATCATTGAAAGCTGGGCCTCATTGTCAATCAGTTTACTGAGTTTTTTTGGCTTTTATCTCACGTACAGACCCTTGTTTAAGGCCATGGAGAACAATCTTCTTGTTTTCCTATTTAAACTGCATTTCCAACGTCTGGAAATCCCAAGTTATAGGACCAAATTGCTTCAACCATTGGACACCTAAAACCATATCAAAACCACCAAGAGGAATAACCATGATATCGGATTGAAAGGTTGTTCCCTGAATATTCCAACAAAATTTCTCCACCTTTGCGTGGACTCCAATTTTGTTACCATCAGCGACTTTAACTCTAGAATTTCCAACTGGTAACATTCTTAAGCCCAACTTTTCTGCCACCTTGCGGTCAATGAAATTATGTGTTGATCCAGAATCGATCAGAATAAACAATACACGCTTCTGATGCATCCCTTTAACCCGCATAGTAGTGTGATCTGAGATCCCAGCGATTGCGTTAAAAGAAATCTGAGCAATATCAATCGCGTCGTCTATCACCAACGGTTCAGTAGTCTCGTCCTCTGGAGTCTCGGTGTCCTCCATTGTGTCAACCATGAATAATTGTACTTTCTTATGTTTTAGTTGGTGAAACAAAGACCTTCAGACCTCCTCCATGCTATTTCTTCAGCTGAGAGTTGTGTCATACCCGGAGGTGTAACGTATTGTTCCTTAGGCTTCTCGTTTTGAACAAAGCGACTTCCTCGAGGTGCATCATTCTTCCTGAAAGGAAGAATACCTTTGGAACCATAGGTGCTCTTTGAGTTGGACCAAGCAGAAGGTTTGGGAGGGTGAGCTGTCTCATACAAGCGACCAAGCATTAAGCATTGGTTGATGGACCGAGGTTCAAACATACGAACGTGCATTTGGGTTTCCAAGCATAAACCAGCCAAATAATTGCTTACCAAATATTCCTCCGTAAAGGTTACTCCGGTAAGGGATATTCTGGTTTTGATCAAGTCAAAACGAGCATGATACTCCACAATGCCGTTAGTTTCATGTAATAGCTTAAGCTCAGCGACAGGGTCATCCATTAGGTCTGAAAATCGATCATGTAGAAGCTTTGCATATGTCGACCAATCTCGCGTCAACGTGTTGCTCACATCAGATTGGATAAGAGATTGATGCCAAGTCGCAGCCAAGTCGTCGAAGTGGATTGAAGCTATACACACCTTTAAGTCATTGGGTGTGCGATCAATCACAAAAAACTGCTCTGCTTTGAACAACCAATCTTTAACCTTATGACCATTAAAGCTAGGAAAGTCAAGTTTTGCGAGCCTTGTAAGACCTGAATACGGATGATTATCGTCTATTCTTCCACGTCCGGAGTCAGAGGAATTGATTGGATGGTGGGACGTTGTCGGTGTGGAGCTGTGACTAGTGGAAGTTTGATTCGCGGAATCACGACAAGTGGTCAGCAATCGGATCGCCTCAAACATCTCACCAACATTCTCATCGAGCTTTGTACCTTGTGCCGTGATAGTTTCCTCTAGGGTTTGAGTTCGAGTCATCAGCTGGTCGAACTTTGCGCCCAAGTCTTCCACCTCGCGAGCAAGAGTCTGATGCCGAGTTTCAGCAGCCATTGATTCCGAGGAAAGAGTAGCGTCTGATACCTTTGATAGAGGGAAACTTAGCAACATCTAAAAGTAACCGATAGATGAAGGACCAATGTTCCTAAAACACATATTCTCAATTCACCTGCAGAGATTCCACGATAGAGAAGGGATTCTCAAGCAATAATGAACTAATGTCAAATTTCCAGAGATAAGAAGAGCTTAAGAGAAGAAAACCAACTTTATAAAATTCTCAATGTCGTAAAACCATTACAATGCTAGCTTTTTATAGCTTTCCAAACCAGTTTAACCTATGCCGGTGTAAATAATACTCAAATAAGGAAATATTCTACTAATATTAGTTTCCTATATCTTCAGACTGTCGATCTTACCACACTTGTCCTTATGCGAGATATACAGGTTCTGTTTTGCCTAAATTTTCTCTAATTCATGATGTGACCAAAACCTTTTTGGTTAAGCATGATCAAGAAATCTTTGATATGTTTTTTACATCATTTTCTCTTCCCTTAAGAATTTCATCTAGTTTCTGATTAGACTATTGAGACTTGAGAAGAATGTGAATATTTTTTAAAAAAAAATTCATAATTCAATGTTTCTAAACCCTTTGAACCAGCTAGAGTCACTAATAGTACTACGTAAACCCTACAATTAATAACCCTATCTTTCTAACTTGAGAACTGAAGTTAACGATGAGAGCCTTATAAGTTGTGAGGTTTCAATTGAATCACTAAAGAGAGGCATAGTTTTGGCTTCATAGTTTTCGGTGATTCAGCTTACACAGCAGGAAGACTTTTGCAAGAGACAATGACGTCGTATTCTGACATGGTAAGTATTTCCTTAGCATATCATCATCTCGATGTTTAACTGTGACTCTCTTACAATCACGATTTTAATTATTCTCTTACAGGACTCGGCTTACTACCGTGCCTTGCCATCACTTGACTTGCAATCTCAGGAGTTTGCATCAAGACTAATTGCTGAAGAAGAAGATCGTAGAAATATGGAGGCATCAGAAGATGGACAACCAGATGCATTAAATGTTGGCAAAAGGAGGTGCATTGATGTTGTATCTGATGAGGAAGAGGAGATCACCCCTGAACCGAGACTGAGAAACCCTTTTGGGATTAGAGATTATGGCATCAAAAGAGCATCTCAAAGTCAGAGTAGGAGAAATGTGTCTCGGGCTGCTTCTGATAATGGAAAAGGGAAAGCATCACAGGAAAAGATAAGTAGGAAAAAGTGGTTGATATTCAGGATGGGCTCGCTGGAAGGAAGAAGAATTTGTTTCAGGCTCAGTCAAGCAATCAGAGTAAGAAACAGAAAAAATTGTTGAGATTGAAGATGAATCAGATGTCGATGGCTCTGATGTTGATGGCTCCGATGTTGATGGCGAAGAGAATGCATCAGGTCAGAAAGAGAAAAAGCCAAGGCAATACTCTAGAGCTTGGAAGGTTTTTGTTCCCACTACTAAGCCAGACGGGACAACAAAGGCTCAATGCAAACATTGCAAGAAAGAATATGCGCATGACTCGCACAAAACCGGTTCCATGCATCTTCTGCGCTATATTGAGAAATGCAATCTGATACCTAGGAATGGTGATGTACGTCAGATGCTGGTGAATGCAGAGGCAAAATTGCAAGCACGGAAGATTGATCAATCTGTTTATAGGTTCTATCTAAATGAGGCAGAGAACTTGAAGATAGAGCTAGTTAGTCTCCCTGGCCGAATTAGCTTCACATCAGATCTGTGGACAGCAATCACGCATGAGGGTTACATGTATTTGACAGCACACTACGTAGATAGAAACTGGAAATTGAAGAGCAAGATTCTCTCGTTTTTTGCTTTTAAGCCTCCACATACAGGAATTGACTGTGGAATTCGGCTGCTTGAGAAATGGGCTGAATGGGGAGTTGATAAGAAGGTTTTCTCTATCGCACTAGGCAATCCTAGTAGTAATGACATAATGCAAGAGTTTCTGAAAAATCAGCTGTTGTTGCGTGAGGATTTGTTGTGCAATGGAGATTTCTTCCATGTTAGATGTTCAGCTCATATATTGAATCTGATTGTTCAAGATGGCCTCAAAGTCATTGGCAATTCCTTGCAGAAGATCAGAGACAGTATCAAATACGTGACAGCCTCTGAAGGTCGAGAGATGATGTTTGCAAGATGTGTTAAATCTGTCAATTGTGAGTCGAAGGCTGGTTTGGGATTGGATGCTGTTACACGATGGAATTCAACATACAAGATGATTGCAAGGGCTGTAGAGTATCGTGCTGCTTTTAACTATCTTCACCAGGTGGATGGGAGAAACTTCAAGGTTAACCCTTCAGTAGAGGAATGGGATCGACTAAAGAGATTGAGTGAATTCTTACAACCATTTGATCACGCGGCTTATGTCAGGTTCGACATATCCAACTTCAAATCTGTATTTCATGCAGGTTTGGAAAATCCAGAGTTGGCTGAAAAAGAATGAAAATAGCCAAGATGAAGTTGTGAGAGAAATTATCATCCCCATGAAAGAGAAGTATGATAAATACTGGGAAGAAGTGAGTGATATTTTTGCAATTGCGAGTATTCTTGATCCAAGGTTTAAGCTTTCTCTTGTGGAGTTTTGTTTCTTATCGGTTGATAGAGTATCTTGCCAAGGGAAGATGGACCGCTTGCAGGATAAAATGTGTAAGCTTTTTGAATCGTATGAGCCGAAAACGAACTCACCACCTACACATGCTCGGGAAGTTGAAAATCAAAACGAAAATGGTGGAATTACCAAAGGAAACCTCAACAATTATGATGTAAGTATATTTCTGTCCTTGCCTTTTTTTCTCTTTTTTCTCTTAAGGTTTCACGATTGTTTTCAAGGTTCTCTTAAGTTTTTAGTTTTTTTCTGACAGGATTTCTTAGAATTTAGGAAGACACATGTTGCTGTTAATAGGAAGTCTAAGCTAGATATTTATCTAGATGAACCGGTACTAAACATGGCAAATAATGCAGACATGGACATATTGGATTATTGGAAAGAAAACTCTCAAAGATATGGTCAATTATCTCCAATGGCTGCTGATCTGCTCAGCATTCCTATCACAACTGTTGCTTCGGAATCATCTTTCAGCATTGGATCTCGAGTTTTGAATAAGTATAGAAGTTCACTCCTTCCGAAAAACGTGCAGGCTTTGATCTGCAGCCGCAATTGGTTGAAAGGCTATGAATCTCACGAAAATTGTAAGTCCTAATACATTGTCATCTAAAGTGGAATCAGTTCTCAAACTAAGTTTTAAAACTGAATAATAACTTTAATTTTTTATCTGACATATGTAGAGGAGGATGAAAAGTTTGAAGAAGAAGATCTCCCTCCTTTCGAAATAGTTTATGAAGATGATTGATATGCAGAAATTCTGCTCTTGATGCTTCTCGGATTGGATGTGATGATTTCAGTTTGAAGTTTTTTTTCCTTGCTTTCTTGTTGCTTCTCGGACTTTTGATTTCATCTTGGAATTTCTCTTAGTTTGGTTTTCTTAATTTCCTCTTGTTGAACTCCAAATGTTTCAGATTTTGTTAGATGTTTATTTTGGTTTAATGCAATATTTGTTGGTTTTGTTATATTATGTTTGATGTTTTGCAACAAGATTTTTTTGGAGTTCATATATACAATGATGCAGGCAAGAGACAGACAATACAGTCTATGTTCCATGTTTTGCTTAAAGGTTACAGTCTGTTTTGGTTTAGCTTTATATTGCAGGTTTAAGTTTGTTGTTGCTGCAGGTTTTATAGCAATATGCAGAAGAGTTTTTGTTTTCTAAATACTTTTTGCCTGCGGGTTGGCCCACAAACCAGCTAATAATATGCGGGACGGGCTTGTACCTAAAATTTTTGTTCGCAACCGCATGGACATAACAAAAACAAGAAGGCCAAATGGGCAGCTCGTGTGGATGCGGGCCGACCCGACTGACAGCTCTATATATATATATATATATAATTTTATTATATATATATACAAGTTAGCACAAAAATATATACATATATTTTCTAAAATTTGATGTTTTACAATTATCACACCTATTAAAACACAATTAATACTAATTATAAATATATTTTTTTTTCTCAATAGCCACTTTTTATAAACATGAACCACTAGAAATTCAAGAGTTCAAATATTCTTAATTAAATGCTTGAAGTTCACAATTAAACAATATTTTTTTTTTAAAAATAGTTTAAAAAACTAAAACATCAAATTTTATGAAAATAGAAAAAATATAGAACATTAAGTTTTCTAAAAATGTTATCTCTGATTTTGTTGATTTTTTTCTCTAATGATAATTTTCTGATACCAAAAAAATTAATGGAGTTAAAATTTCATCAACTATTTTACGGAGTTTTCAGAGACTTTATCTGATTTTAAAGATCCTTATTTTTTTGGGATTGTTATGTATCTATTATTTTCATTTGTTAATTCTTTTTACTATGAAGTTCACGAACAGCCTATAATAACAACCAATGATGTTTTAACCTCTAACTACAAGATTTTACCAAAAAAACAACCAAGGATGTCGATCAAAGAGATGAGCAAACTAAATATTAAAGGAAAAGTAACAAGTTTGGGCAAGGCAAAGAAGAAGTTGTTACTTCAAAGGTTATCTTTGTTTTGTTTGGGCAAACACAGTTTATATTTAAACCAATATTTTCATAGCAGAAAATAAAACAAAATAATTAAACAGACTTTTACTCTATAATTAAGGTAATAGCCATGGGCTGATGGGCCATTTACTCTTCTTCTCCGGCTATTTCATCATAGATCTTCATCAGGGAGATCTATGGTGACACTAATACAGTGGGTCAAATTTGAATGGCCGGCTTCTGCTTGAAGACCAAAGGAACATACAGTGGGTCAAATTTTGAGACAGGTGTTTTCTTACAATGACAAATGTAATAATTACAAGCTGTAAGAGACTAGGGAGGCAAGGATGCTTACTTTCAGTGAGTGTTTTTCACTCTTGTAATGCTTGGCCATATCACGGCGCCGGCGGCCAAAATATTTGCAAAGTCGGCAAACAAGTTCAGGTTCATAGTTGGCGTTTAGGGGCAAGTACTTGAGCTCGCGCACTTTGAAAGCCTACCAAACGAACATCCCACATGGGGTCGAATTTTGATAGACAATTACAAATGTAATGATACAAAGCTGAGAGTAGGAGCCAAAGGATGCTTACCTCCTCCTGGTGTTCTGTACTCTCGAGATGCTCGATGAAATCAGCACAGCTTTGGCTACAAAAACCGCATAGCTCGCATTCGCACCAGCAGGCAGGTTCATCCGTAAATATCACCTTGCTGCTTGTCTGCAGAGCGTCTGAATTCGCTGTGGACAAAAAAAAAAAAAAAAACTATTTAGCTTAGAGACAGCTAAAGCTTTGCTGGTTAATTCAATGTGACTAGCAAACGAAAAAGAAAAAACACCTTCGAGTAAGGTTTCCCAAAACCACTCCTTAGTATTTAGGTGCGTAGGGTATTCCAACGCCTTAGTATGTGCGTGGTAGGTAGGGAATGGTGACGAAGAATATTGAATCCCTTGGAGTAGACAATTTCAGAAAACCACTCTGGATCATTGGATATGAGCAATACGTGAGTCACACGTTTCCGTTTCCTTTCCCATTCGTTTAAAGTCTCGACGACGCTTGATGCACCTAGGAAATACGCAAGGCCAGATGAGTCAAGCTCTTAACTACCAAAAAAAAAAAAAAACCATATTACTGGTGAAAAGAGATAAGACGAGGACTAACGGAAAGGGGCGTGTCTAAGAGAGATTCCGGCGGAAGATATCTTATCCAAGACGCGAGGAGAGACGAATTCGAGGTTGCCGACGCCAATGAGGGTAACCGGACGACGACCATCAAATTCCTTTTCCAAGGCCGATTCAATAATCGCACGGACACGACGAGGGTCAACACCAGCCGGAGCAGGACACGTGTGGAGGTCCCACAACACCCCCGTTGTTGGATTCCTTGTACATTCTACGAAATATCAATCAGAAAACCAATCGCAGTTAGATCAGAAATATCGGATGAGAATTCCGAGGGATTTGACACGGTTATAAACCAAAATACCGACCTCCTGCCACCGCCACACCAAATCTTCTTGTGATCACTTGTACGCCTTCAACTTTTTGTGATCTCACGTACGCCTCTTCCTCATGAGTGAAGCTTGGCCCCTCTTCCTCGTGAGTGAAGCTTGGCTCTGCAACAGTTTGAATGGCCAGCTTCTGCTCGAAGACCAAAGGAACATACAGTGGGTCAAATTTTGAGACAAGTGTAACGATTACAAGCTGTAAGAGACTAGGGAGGGCAAAGGAGGCTTACTTTCAGTCAATGTTCTTCACTCTGGTAATGCTTAGCCATATCACGGCGCTCGTCGCCAGTATATTTGCAGAGTCGGCAAACAAGTTGAGGTTCATAGTTGGCGTTTAGAGGCAAGTACTTGCGCTCGCGAACTGTGAAAGCCTACCAAACGAACATCCCACATGGGGTCAGACAATTGCAAATCTAGTGATACAAAGCCCAGAGTAGGAGGCAAAGGATGCTTACCTTCTCCTGGTGTTTTGTACTCTGGAGATGCTTGATGAAATCAGCACAGCTTTGGCTACGAAAATTGCATAGTCTGCACAAGCAGGCAGGTTTATCCTTAAAAATCACCTCGTTGCTTGTCTGCAGAGCGCCTACATTCGCTGTGGACAAAAAAAAGACAAACTAGATTAGAGACAGCTTAGCTTTGCTGGCTAATTCAATGTGATCCTAGCAAAAGAAAAAGAAAAAGCACCTTCGAGTAAGCTTTCCAAAAACCACTGCTTAGTATCTGGGTAGGTAGGGTATTCCAACGCCTTAGTATGTGAGTGGTAGGTAGGGAATGGTGGTGGGCGAGGAAGTGGGTATGCACAAAGAATAGTGAATCCCATGGAGTGAAATCCTTTATTGAACCAGGCCTTATCACCGGATATGAGCAATACATGAGTTATACGCCGAACGACTGTCCAACTGTTTAAAATGTCTAAGACGCTATGCGCACCTAGGAAATACGCAAGGCCATATGAGTCTAAACTCTTGACTACTACTACTANCCCCCAAAAAAAAAAAAAAAAAAAGAGAGAGCTAACGTAAAGGGGCGTGTCTAAGAGAGATTCCGGAGGAAGAGATCCCTTCCAAGACGCGAGGAGAGACGAATTCGAGGTTGCCGACGCCAATGAAGGTAACTGGACGAGGACCACCAAAATACTTTTCCAACGCCGACTCAATAATCGCACGGACACGACGAGCGTCAACACCAGCCGGAACAGGACACGTGTGGAGGTCCCACAACACCCCCGTTGCTGGATTCCTTGTATAATCTACGAAATATCAATCAAAAAACCAAATCGGAGTTAGAAGGGAGATCAGACACATCAGATAAGAATTCCGAGTAATTTGACACAGTTATTATAACTAAAATACCGACCTCCTGCCATATCGACTCTGAAAGGTCTTAGTGTTCTTCAATTTTCGAGGATTTATATACACCAAACATATGGGCCTATCTCATGGCTATAATCATGTTTGATCATCGTGCTTAAAAGGCCGTTAGATAGCAAAAAGCCCATTGTAACAATTTTACAATCAGTACAAGCGTATCCACAAAGTCTGACCTCGCAAGCTTGTGCATCTTCGTATTGGTTACATATCGTTAACCTCACTCGCATTTGCCTGTTCTTTCAAACTTGAAAAACTTAGAACAGGTTTTGTGGAGCTGGTAAGATATGATTGCTCTTGCTTCAGTAGAATTAACACAAAAAATAAGGAGTTAGAAGCCTGTAGAGTACCTGGAAACTTGATATGATCCCTTTACATATGAATTCCTTAACACAAGACCTTAAGAAGAAGAAGAAGAGTTGGAGGACCAACATAGGCTTTTATATCTGCAACAGGAATATTCATGTGTAAGTTTTCACAAAACCACAGCTTCGAGAAATGAGAATGTAAAGCATTAAGATTAGAAGCAAGACGATTTCATATTTGCTTAAGAATAGGTGGAATAAAAAGAATAGTCATGAGGCTATAAATATGATCAAAATAGGTCACCAGCTTACCAAAATGCCTCGTTAGCGCTCAATTGTGGTTCCTGTGGTAATCAACACTCCAACATACCAAAATCATACTATTATCATCAATTCACATACATATATAATCTTGCTTGCTACTAAAATCATTTCATAACAATCAAAACAATTAGATGAAGAGTAAGTAAAGATGAATGGATCACCTGAGTTTTTTTGTGGGGCTTGCCTTGGTTTACTTCGTCATCATCCTCAGTAGGAGCAGCGCCTAAGATGAGCAAACCAAGAAGAGTAGTGAGAAGATCAGCGCCTCCCACTTCCACAAGCTTTCTACCTTTGTTAATTGTCTAAGGTCTCGTGAACCTACCGTTGATCGCATCGCATTCAGTAAGCTCCCATAAGTCGTCCCGTGGCCACGTTCTATTGCTTGAATGAAAGCATACGTCATTGCTAAATTAAGATCAGTAAATATTATACCAATGAGGAAGGATCTACTGACAATAAACCATATTACTCAAATGAAACAAACTATGGCAGAAGTGAGACAGTTTGAGATTTTTGGATAATTAGAAGTGGAAATTTTACCAAAAGACTGATGAATGTCTCGCCACCTTCCTTCCAGATCTCAAAGCAACCGAGGTTTAATATATCCACTCAATTTCTACAACTTCTCATCTCCAAATGTTTCAAGTCTGATCGTCACCGCCTGGTCTCATGGGATGAATTTGAGAGAGAAGAAAAAAAAAGAGTTAGTGATAAACGAGAAATAGAGAGCTACTCCTCCTGCGTCTACTTTTGAGCTCCAGTTCAAGTTTAGGTCAAATGACTCAAATCGGAAAGTTGTTTGGATCGAATGGACCTCTCTCCTTCGTTTCTCTCTCTCAGATTTGAAATAGACACATATTTTTAGTTAAAATGGAAGTCGAAGAGCTTGTGTGTGTCTTCGCCTTTTTTTATCGCTCAAGATTTAGTGGTTTTCATGCAAGCTAGGTTGGCTAAGAGGTGATGAATCTATGGAGACAGGCACTCGCTAAATTACCATCTGAAGATTCATGTGGCAAATGTCTGTTTAATACATGCAACAACTTCCTAGGCAGCCGTCAACCTCTGTTTTCTGCTCCGATTTCGGCATGGATCCTCTTCACCGGAGATCTTCCGCCTGAAATCGGAGCACCACTTCCTCTTTCCCGGGTTCTCCTTTGGAATCCGATGATTTTGAGCTACTCCCCACCTTTGTCTCCTCTTCCGATGAGATCTCATCTCTCCACCTCGCTCTGCAGTCATGCTCTCCCTTCTCCGGTGGTGGTTACATGGGGATTCACAGAGCTTTTCAGGTCGAAGCTCTCGAATCGCTCATTTTACCTTACCGAAGCCGTCAGTGCTGACGTTGAGGGTCTCTCTCATTCCACCGTTGTCTCCTAAGATGATGAGATCTCGTCAACCTGTTTCTTTTCGCAGCCGTGTAGCTTCTTCTCCGGTGGTCTTCTCGAGGGAATGCGTGGAGCTTGTGAGGACGAAGCTCTCACCTCCTTCCCGCAACCCACCGGAGCCGACAGTCATGGATCTGCTGAAGCCACCGCCAGAACCGCCAGATTCGTCAATCTCACACCCATGCTCTCGAAATCGACATCTTCTACAGCCTCCCAACCCGCCGTTTCTCTCTCACCCTCCGCCGCCAACTTTTCTGCCGCCTTCCTCCACGATTGCTTCCGTCAACACCGCCCTCGTTCTCGGCAACGGTCTTCTCCATGAATACAAACCAAAAAGCTTCAACCTTCGAATTTGTGGCGCATTACTCATTTATTGGGCCTGGCCCATTCTTCTTTGGCCCATCTCCTCAACCGCCCATCAATTCCCCTCGCTCAAGGTTCATCTTTCTCTTATGTTTTAGTAGCGGTCCACAACTCGTATCAAGCATGTTTCTTGTCAAATCTACCGGATCATCAACCGGGTTATCGGAATTCTCCGAGTTAGGTTACAGAGTATTGTCAACTTACTGGTGTATCTCTGACCTTACATATGCGGTTATGCCCACCACCTACCGGCGTATCTCCAATCTCGCTCCTCTCCTTAATGGAGACAGTCTTCAAACGCTCAGCCTTGACGGCATCTCGAGCTATCATCGTTCACTTGCTTTTCACAGCAACAGAACTTGCCCTTTTGAAGGGAGTCTCGGTTATTTTCTACGAATCTAACCTTCTATCTATCATTACTACGCTTTGTATTTCTTTTCACGCATGTTCAGACTCTTTGGCATCGAGTCTTCAGCTTATGCTTGTAATCGCGTTTTAAGGTCAATATAATTCCATCAGTTGTTCAAAAAAAAAAAAAAAAATACATGCAACAACTTTTTCTCAATGTTTTAAGTTATGAACACCGTTAAAAACTTATATGGACATGTGACTAATCATGTGTTTCCATGAGTTTTATCTCATGAGAAGATGAGTGCTTTCATTTAGATTAGTGATATATCTTTCATTTAGATAAGTGATATATAGACGATCATCTAAATGTTATATAGTGATCATAAATCGTAAATTATTGGCCTCGATGATGAGTCATTCGTGTTTAATTTGACCTCCATTATCATATGATTCTTGATATAAGGATGATGATCTATCTTCGTCAGGGGAACACAACACATTGGTGTGACAGCTCATACTGGTCTCCTGAATTTGATGAGTTTGCTAATTAGGATTACTTTTCAACAAAGAAATAGATTTGACTTACCTCATACTGGTCTTCTAAATGACAGCTTCTATCAGGTTATCATTCAGCATTTCACTCACTGTGGTTTTTAAAGTTATCTATTACAAGGCTGCAATACAAGCAATTCAAAGAAGAACAGCTGATTATCCTATGTAAGTCTATTTTTGTTTATTTAGCTATAGAACATTCATTTGTTTGTCAATAGAAATAATGTGGACTTAATGTGTATCATGTATTATATTATATGATGAGGATTAACTCAATGTTCGCTTGCTATATACCGATAAGGCCAGGCTTACACCGTAGATCCCTTCTTATAGTTGTTATGAAGTCTATTAAATGTTTTTCTATTATTGATGTTAGAATTTTATATCAAACGAGCTACTTTGAAGTGGGAATGGTTTTGGGAAACAAAATGCAATGAGAGTTGTACCAATACGTTCTTTTCTCAGCTAATTTGAGGATAAGATATGCTGTCTTAAATTAGTTTGTTATTCTTTAGGACTCGATCTTAGCATGAGTATTAGACTTGTGTTACTCAGTCTCTATTAACTTCACTCTTATGCATACTATCTGGCTCTGGGTTCATTGATTGATGTTGCTCTACACAAATTTCAGCTAATAGGCATTAGTTATATTGGCATTTCAGTTGACATTTTGTTGCCAAGTAAACGGAATTCCTTTATTCCCCGCATGTAATGTTAGGAATAAAGGAACTTGAAAAAAGACAACGCCTTTGTAATGGTGCTCTGTTTTATAACGTTATTTTTATTGTTTTTGTCTTCTTTATTTGGGTTAATAGATATTGGTAGTTGATTTTTGCAGGTTACAATAAGTCTAGAAGTGTCATCAAAAAGTGTAAATAGAGTTAGTCAGACTTATGAAGGCCGGAAAAGTCGTACACCGCCGGAGAGCTTCCTTTCACTTGGAAAGAGTTCACTGTTAAGATCTTTGATGAAGACGATGCTATCATCAATGGCCCTGGGTAAATGCCTTTTTTTAGGTGATTTAGTTTGATATGTGTCTGATTTTTCTTTTTTAGGTGATTAAGTGTTATATGTGCCTGATTTTAGTTTGCTACCATTTAGTCTGTTTCTTTTGGTAGAAGGGAGAGATCACTTTTGGTAGTTCTACTTGTTTAGTAGAGCTGTCAATCGGGCTGGTCCGCGTCCGCATGGATCTGTCCATTGAGCTTTATGTTTTTGATACGTCCGTGCGGGTCGGCCCACTGTGGGCTGCGAACAAAAACCTTAGGTCCAAGCCCGCCCCGCATATTATTAGCGGGTTTGCGGATCTGCCTGCGGGCTTTGTAACCATAAGCAGTTTTACCAAAGTCACAAAGAACATGATCCCAACCACCCAACTCTCTTGCCATTTTGTTAGGCTGAACTCCTTGTGCTGTATAATAGAACATGTGAATCAATTTGTTTGGATAATGTAATTTCAAAGCTCTTGATCAAAACCACATGATCATGTTCAAGGTTTACATACACTGTATAGCTCTTAGAGCTGTCAATCGGCCAGCCCGCATCCGCCCCACTTGGGCATGCCCATTGGGCTTTATGTTTTTGATATGCCCGTACAGGTCGGCCCGCCGCGGATTGCATACAAATTTTATAGGTCCAAGTCCGCCCCGCATATTTTGCGGACATTTTTTTGCCGGTCCAAGTCTGTCTCGTAAATGTCCGTATGGGCTTGGTCCGCGGGCTTCGGGCTGGGCTGACAGCTCTATGGCTTAGTCACATGAAAGAGTAGTATATCCTATCCACATGTTGATTAAAACGTCTTTCTTTGGCTTTCTCAAAGTCTTATTTTTCCGTTCTGGTATTATATTATGGACTGATAATAAAATCGTTTCTCGCAGGTTTGAAAAAGTCAAGGTTCGAGGAAGTGGAAAATTGGACAAAACAATGGGATATTTGTTCAGTTAGCATCTCCCAATATTCGAAAGAAAAGTGTCACACTTTATGCAGGTTCATTTCACTCACATTTGCGACTACACAAAAGCTATTGTATTTATCACCAGTGTATATATCTAGATGTTGTAAAGATTCAAAGCTTTGTAAAAAACATGTTTTTAAAGTTGCTGCGAAATTTGACGCCACCGATAAAGCTAAAGGACACAGTGGATCTTAAGCATCTTATTCTAAATATTTAAATCTAATTCCAAAAACGTAATTAAAAAGTCTTGAACTCGATTTCAAAAATCTCAAATGCAGCCGTAATAGCTATTGTCTTTGAACCCTTAATAACTCCTTACAAAATAAGTAATTGTAATTTGCTTCAGCTCTCCTCCACTGTGGACTTGACAATGTAAAACAATAAGACTTCAAATGCAGTCAACGTACGTGGGAAATGAACAAAATAAAATACAATGTAATTGAAATTTAGAAGAAAGAGCAAAATAATGAGAACACAAGGAAAATTGGAATTTAGAAGAAAGAGCAAGTTAATGAGAACACAGGGAAAATATGTTATGAAAAATTGATTAATGATGAAATAATGAAACAAACATCCCAAAGAAACATATAAGAACAGTAAGACATTATTAAGAAGTATTGAATTTAATTTATGTTTATATAAGGTGTTCTTTAAAAGTTGGAACCTCTCCCTTTTTTCATCGTGCGGTTAGAAAAGTTAAGAAATTTAACTAAAGGAGAATAGATTGACCACACTATTATTCAGATGTAAAAACATGTTGAAGCAATATAACAAATGAGAGGTTCTTTAAAAAAAAAAGATGATCACAAAATTTGTAGGTATATATAGTATTTAGACAATTGTAAAGAAGAAAAGTTTATACTAAATGTTTTTAAATTTTAGTTAAACAAAATGCAATTTTTATAACATTAAAATCCGAGCGTATCGCGGGATAACATCTAGTCATCATTAATTAAAAGAGCTTAATAAACAAACAAAACATGTCCTAAAGTATGTCAAAACACACAAAGCATCATATATATATTTTGAAAGAAGAAGAGAATATGATGAAAAATAAAAATTCAATGTTTCTATCAAACAATGCTTTACTCTATTTCTTTAATTGCATAAAAATTCAATGTTTTGTAGCTACTACCCAGTAGATGTGTAGATCTTTAATCATATCACATCTAGCTTAACTTTGTAGAGTAGACAATATATCAGAACTCTTCAAAGCCAAAGATTTCCATTCCCCGATAATCGCAACACGAAACAAAGACGGGGAGGAAGAGCAAACTTGGACACAAAAAAGAGTTAAGGCCGACAGATCCAGAAGCAAGTATATGACGGACGACGAGGGAAATGGGAGGAGGAGAGTTGAAGGAGTGGAGGAGATGGTGGTGGTGAGAACCGCAGAGTGACAACAAGAAACAAAGATCTATGAACATCAGGCGGGTCGGGAAGATCTGGTGTATTTGGAGCGGTTTTGAACATTTTAAAGCAATATAAAGCGTTTACGGCGATTGTTATCAAATGCTAACAACCGCTACTACCCACAAAAGTTGTGTTTCCGTGAGAATCAATCAAGCTCTTCATCTAATGATTTAGGAGTGGTTACTTATTGGAGATCGTTTTAGTAAATTCTTTTGGGAAATCATTACAGTATTTCACAAAAACAATTTAGGCCACTAAAATCATAGCATAGAACACAAATACATTATGTGCATTGTAACTTTGATTAACATAGAGCTAATATATTTTAAATCTAGATTAAAGCATCCGGATCCGTGGCGCAATGGTAGCGCGTCTGACTCCAGATCAGAAGGTTGCGTGTTCGATTCACGTCGGGTTCAAAACCCCGAAACTTAAACCGGATATATTTTTTTTATTTTTTTATTCTCGAAATAAACTAGGGTTTATCTGTCCTTCCATGACAAGAGATTATTTGAAAGTAGGAGGAGTAAAAGGGTTTAAGAGAATAAATTTCTCAGAACAACAAGCCTATGAACTAATTGCGATCTCGTGCAAGCTTCTTGCAGCCACATTTTTGGAAGCTCGAGCTTCAAATTGAAAATGGCTTCCTCTGTGATTACTTCATTGTCGCTGAGCTTCAAACAGGTTCCTCCAGCAGCTGTTCCTGCTTTTCTCGACTGTGTTTTAAGCTCCACAGGCGTAGCTCCCTCAACCCTCTTCGAATCTCTCATCAATGAGTTTCCTTTTCGTTCGGAGGTATTGATTCATACTTTTTTTTCAAGTAGTTTCGTGGGTTTTTGCTTCGGATTGTGTTAAGATTCGAAAAGGGCTTCGTCCATGTTTTTCAATAGGATACGATTAAAGTGGACAAGAAATTCGATTCCGAAGATTGCAACCACATTGCTTCATTGGTGGCTGGGCTTTGTCATCTTCTAAAAAATTCTGGTGAGTCCGAAATTTCGAATTCTTTGGATATTGTTGTTAGAGATTCGAGGGATTAATTTAATTGAGGGGTTCTGAGGTTGAAGCAGGGTTTGGTGCTGGAGATAATAAGCATAATGCGTTGCAGTTATTTGTGTGGAGAGTGTTTATTCCACTGATGAAGATGGTTCGTGCATATGATTTGGATATGCTTAATCAGGTAAATTTTTCACTGCTGTTTGTAATCCTCAGAGTCACACATCTCCTCGAGTTTATTGATCAACTTGTGGGGTTTTGCTTTCTTTCTTTGTTGCATTGTGCCAGACCATACAATCGTTCTTCGATGTTGTGGTCGAGACTAGTGTATTGGATATGTTGGGAGTGAGCTTGGTGCCTTTTTTACTGAGATCAGTTGGTGTTTCCATGGGGATGCTAAATCACGAAGAATCGGATTTCATTAAATGGGGAGAGTTGTTGCTTTGTGGTTCTTTGAATACAGGAGATATGGATGGAAACTACATTGCATCTTTGTCTGGATCGTTTCCGATTCCACTGTCTTGCCATCTCCTGAATTTGGTACTGAACGCTGCTTTTCAAAGTCGTCAAGCGGCTCCAATGGTGGAAGAATTTGCAGGTGGTTTACTTTGGGATTTGTGTAATACGACTGAGCGGCTTTTGTCGCAAAGCTTAGAGCATCGCTCATGTGCTGTTAGTTTCCTCCTCCCTGCTGTTTTCAAGGCATTCTCTTCTCAGCCTTCTATGAAGATCTCACATCAAGGAAATATGTACATTCTTTCAAGGTGAGGTTAAGAATCAGAAAAGCTATGTGGTTGTGGTTTTAGATTCGTTTTTCTTTGATCTTTATATGAATCTTTAAAGCTGTAAACTCCAGGAATGGCTTCAAGAAAAGGATTTGGGAATGCTGCAAGAAGCTGTTCTCGGTTGGATCTATAGAGAGAAGGGATGCTTACAGTGTTCTCGCTTTGTGTCTTTCTTCTGGCTCTTGGACGGACGGAGCTGAAAGTTGTGTCTCAGAAGAAGACGCTATTGAATTTGACTTGAGATCCGAACAAGAGTTTTGGGATGAAATCAAGAAAGGCTTGGTAGGCCAAAAAGTACCCGTTATTCTTACAGATTCTGCATTTTCCTCAACAGGATGATCCATGAGACCAAAACATTTCCTTTCAGGTTGTTGATGAGAGCTTAGTAAGGAAGCAGTCATTGCATATACTGAAATCAGTTTTATCCATAAGTGACGAGAGTAAGGCCAATTCTGAGAAGAAGCCTGAAGAGAATTCAGCTCATCGTGCTAAGACAAAAAAGGAGACGTGGGCAGAAAAAGAAGCCAAGTCGCTTGGTGTGGGAGAATTGTATGGCTCTGTTGACTCTGGGTTGACTAGTCAGCAGCAGTGGCAAGCTTTTGTGCTCTTGTATGAGATGCTTGAAGAGTACGGCACTCATCTTGTAGAAGCAGCGTGGAGTAACCAGGTCAGGTCTTTATATCTCTGGTGATTGTTAATTTTCTGCTCTTGATGCTTTGTCTTCTCTGCTCATTGCTTTTTTAATTTACCTCGCAGATTGATTTGTTAATCAAGTCATCTTTTAGATGTGAGGGATCCTTGAAATCCGACTGCAACAACTCTCATCAAGGTTGCATGGAAACTCCAGATGAAGAAACTGAAATATTTAGTTGGTTAGAGGTTCTTTGGAGTCGGGGCTTTCGTCATGATAACCCTCTAGGTACTGTTTGCTTGCTGTAGCATACGTTCATCACATAATCTGAAGTGGGCCTATTTCGGCCAAACTTCTGTTTTACTAATTGAAGATTCCATTTTGATTGATCCAGACCTGCATTTCATATCAGTTATTTTGCTGTTTCATCTATTTTATTAAATTGTAGTCAGGTGCACGGTCATGGAGTCTTTTTGGGGGATTGAGTGGAGAAGATACAAAACATGTACACAATCAATGTCCCAAACTTTCGTTCTTGGGCCTTTCGTAGAGGCTTTGAATGATTCTGTACACCACAAGGATTTCGGTAGGTGCTTCTTGGAGAAATGTAATCCAATGTCTTTGATAAACTGTATTGGAACTCTTATTTTTGCATTAGTTGGCTGTCATTTTTCTGAAGTTATTCTTGCTTATTCTGCTCTCCCAGGGCTGAAAGGCATCTATACGTCAAGAACAATAGAAGGTGCAACACAGTATGTGTCTGCGTACACAAGTTACCTCAACCCAAGGTAGGGTGTCTCAAGTTATTATTCCATCTTATTTATGGTTTTGCTATTGATCATATGCGTCTGGATATGTTCTATAGGGTCTATGACTATCAATAATTAAACCGTTATGCTTGTCTAACTGTTTGTTCGTTCCATAGGGATCGGGTTGGATTTTTGATCAACCTGGCATCTCTTGCAAAGAAACAGTCTTTTGGTAGGGCTGGATTTATGGCTCTCATACAATGCATTGTTTCTACAGCTTATATGGTTGGAGAATACAGGGACAAGGAAACCGAGCATCTCGAAGATAGATTCTCTGGGACTCTCCATGAGCCTTTTAGTGAACATTTAAGTCAGGATGATATGGCACATCTACTGGATGTCTTGAAGTTTGTTGCAGAGAGCAGCAGACAGCATTTTAATCATAAATATCGTATTCGAGGTCAGCTAATCAGTTAGCTTGTCAGATTTGATCATATGCATGTGTAACTATCATTTTGGGGATTTCCTCTTGATATTAATCACACTGAAACTCATTCTTTGAATTGTTTTTCTTCCATGTTTCCATGTTCTAGTATATCAAAAAGTGTTGGAAACTGCTGCTTCAGTGGTGAACCCTTGTAATGTTCCTCTTGGAACGCTGTTGCAGTTTGTTTCAGCAATTCCTCGGGAGTTTACTGACCATGATGGTGAGCAGAAGACTTTTACATCCAAAAATTAAGCCGAAAGTCATCGTTTAACATCATATGCTTTCTTCTCTGCCAGGTTCATTGCGAAAAATGATGCTAGAATGGCTCCAGGACTACAACAGAAAGACTTCCAACAGTTTCTGTACTGATGGCTCTCGTCTTCTGGCGAGCCTTTATGAGTATCTGAAAGAATTTATCAGTGATCATGCTGAGGGTTTTGATGATGAAGACTTGGAGGCATGGGATTCCCAAACAAAACGATGGGCAAGAGTATTTTTCCTCATAATTAATGAAGAAGAACATCTCACAGATATAATAACGGTTTGTGTTCCTTGAATTTAATTTTCACCTGTCAGCTGAAAATTCTTGGTAGTAATGAGTTGCAAATTTGACAATCCCCGGTTACTCTGCAGTTTGTACAAAATAGCGGCGTTAGTTTATTCAAAGAGAAGAACAATTTAGAGCGGGCTCCTGCGAAGTTTTTTATCTTCATTCTAAGTACGCTTTTAGAGCTCCAGAACATGCAAGATGAAACTTCTGAGCTTAGTTCTTTGGTGAAAACCAAGTCTGGCATCAGTTCTGTTGAGGAAAATGGCAAGCACATCATTGTCAGTGCTTCAGTTATTCATGAAAAGTTTGCTGTTGTTCTCTTATCAATACTGGTACGTTACAGGGTGCCAACACTTCAACTTTTCTTGACAAACAATGATATAATTTTCTTCTCATTAACTTGGCTTACTATTATGTTTCTTTCCTGGCTTGACAATACAGAAGGAGCTGATTTCATTTGCTGATTCATCTTGCTCTATATTCTGGTCTCACACTACTGTGGAGAATGGTGCCCTGTCTAGTTCTGTCAAAGGAAAACTAGGCGGTCCAAGTCAACGCCGGCTATCTGCTCCTACTACAACAGCTGTACTAGAAGCTGTATGATTTCTTTTCTTCTTGTTCTTTTTTTGCTAGCCCATTTCCTTGTAGTAACACGTCTACAACATTGAAAAAAGATTCATGTCAGTGCTTTCTGATGAGCAGGTAACATCGGTGAAAATTATTGGGTTGATCTCGTCATACTGTGCTCAAGTCACTAGTGGTGGTGGTGAACTCAAATTAGCATTGGCTTTCTTTTGGAAGCTCATCCAGCATACGATATCATCTCAAATTTGTAATTCTGAGGTAATGCCCTTCTTCTGTATTTTCAGGTTTGATAAGATGCGTGAAATGTGTTAATCTCTGAAGTTTCTTTTACTGTACTAATTCAATATGAATGCTTCTGACCAGGCGGCAGCTGAGGTCTATCTTGCAGCATTTGAAGCTCTAGCTGTAGTACTGAATGCATTTGTGTCCTTGTGCTCAGCTGGAGCTTTCAACCTTTTAGAAAACGATAATACATTGATAACCATGGTAGATGGTGATTATTGGTTACAAGTTTCGGTTCCGGCTTTCCTCCATAACATTAACCAGCTTCTCACAGCAGGACTTCTGGTAAGAAGTAGAAGGGCAGTTCTGCTTAGCTGGAAGGTACTAATTTTTTTTTTATGTGACAGAGCTATAGCCGTTTACCAGTTGAATTATACATGTTACAAGACCTTCTTACCAGTGGCCTTTTGCTTTTGGAGGGCTAAAGATAAATTCTGACCCTTTTGTACTTGATTCAGTGGCTTTGTGTGGAGTCTCTATTATCAATCATGCATATTCTTGATGCCAGGCGTATTCCAGGGGATAGAAAGTCTTTCTTCTCAGATGATACAGTTAAAATCATCTTTCATGATATTGTAGAGAGGTGGGATATTGATTCAGTTTCATTCTCTAAACGGTTTTTAACTTGCGGAAAAAATAGTTTGCTTCCTTTCTTCAGTTGCTATGACATTTTCTCACTTTTGTTAGTAGATACAAAAGACACACAAGTACCAGAGATATTATTCTTTCAGATGCTTGTCTTAGGATGTAAACATGCTTTTATATTTTTGTGGCCTCTAATGTACCCTGTACAATTTGGCAGCCTTGAAAATGCTGGAGAGGGTTCTGCTTTGCCTATGCTGAAATCTATCAGACTTGCTTTGGGGATACTTGCATCTGGGAAATCAACTTTGGATGGTTTCTCGTGTGTGGATACTCAGGTTTTGTAATGATTTTTGCTACAGATTTGGATGAAATTTTTGTCTTCATCCTTTTCGAAGAAATAATATATCTCTTTTCTTGTGATGCCTTGCAAGTAGACGCTGTGGCAGTTGGTCAAATCATGTTGGATATTGCATATCAGCTGCAAGAAAAGAAGAGTTGCGCCCATTGCTGCGCTTTTGTCTTCTGTGTTGCATTCTTCTTTGTTTAGTAATAAAGACATGCACATAGCTGAAGATGGAGATGGTCCACTGAAGTGGGTATGCATCTATCCTTCTTAATTAAAATTAGTGAGAGGAACCAGAAGAGAAAAAATGTGTTTATATGTCTTGTTTCACAGTTTGTTGAAAAAATACTCGAGGAAGGTCAGAAAAGTCCACGCACAATTCGTCTTGCGGCCTTGCACTTAACAGGACTATGGCTCATGTACCCTAGGACGATAAAGTACTACATTAAAGAATTGAGGCTTCTGACTCTCTATGGCTCAGGTCTGTGATAGGTATTATTTCTATTAAACCATCATTGCTGTGTGATATTGAATTGCTTATCGTTTGATATATGATTATTAGTTGCATTTGATGAGGATTTTGAAGCTGAATTATCTGACAATAATGATGCAAGAACTGAAGTATCACTATTGGCGAAAAACCCAGACCCTGAACTGACAGAAGTAAGATACAATTTATAGCAGATGATGGATTGATAGCTTTGCTGAATTATTTGACTCAGTAAAGTGACATGTTCTGCATTTTGCCTCCTCAGGTTTTTATCAACACGGAGTTGTATGCACGTGTATCGGTCGCTGGTCTGTTTCAGAATTTGGCCTCTATGGCCGAACCAGCATGTCAAAATCAAGATCATCAGGATGCTATTGTGGCTGGAAAATTGTTTTTATTGGACCTTCTTGATGCGGCGGTACTTATTGTTTGCAAAGTCTTATTGTCTGATACTCTGATTAATAATGATATGCAAGATATTTCTAAATGAATCCATTTTTTGGGGTACAGGTGCATGATAAAGACTTAGCGAAGGAGCTTTACAAGAAGTATAGTGCTGTAAGAGTTGCTTTTCTTTCCTTTATTTTCCTTCATTGAGTTTTGGATGTACCACTACGTCTGTAATTTCTGGTATCTCTGTTACAGATCCATAGACGGAAAATACGCGCTTGGCAGATGATATGTATTATGTCGCGATTCGTCAGCAACGACATTGTTGGCCAAGTCATGGACAGTGTGCACATATGCTTACATGTACGTTTACAAAAACAGACTATCCCCACATTGTATGCGTAAGAAATCATTCAGTCAGAAACTAATATAGGAAAATATCGCCTGCATTGTTTTTGTGTTTGGTTTGGTGCAGAGAAATAACCTGCCTGCGGTTCGGCAATACCTGGAAACATTTGCCATCAACATTTACCTGAAATTTCCAGCATTGGTAAATTACCTTGACAGTGTGTTACCAAAAACAAATTTCGTAATCATACTCTAAAGAATTACCTTGACATTTGCTATTTTATCAATGATTTTCTGGGTTTTTTTTTACCCTTCTAAAGTAACCACTAATCGGTAGTTGCATCACAGGTTAAAGAGCAATTAGTTCCTATACTGCAAAATTATGATTCTAAAGCTCAGGTAAATCATGTGCAAAATGATGACACTGATATGTAGAAGTATTCAGTTCAAAATATTGACAGATGTTGTCTTGTAAATTTGCAGCAAGCTCTCTCGTCCTACGTCTTCATTGCAGCCAATGTCATCCTTCATGCCGAAAAGATAGCTCAACAGACACATCTGAGAGAACTTCTTCCACCAATAATTCCGTTATTAACTTCTCATCATCACAGCTTACGTGGTTTCACCCAGGTTAGTCTTATATATATAGATGTCATCTCTATTTTTCTTTTCTTGGTAGATGTTGGCCTCAAACTGCATATCAACTCTGTTCCATTTTTCTTTCGGGGTTCGGCAGTTATTAGTGCATCGAGTACTCTTTAGACTGTTTCCCCCTCTGGAGTCCACATCATCTGAGACAATATCGTTGGAGAAACTTTCTTTTGAGAATTTGAAGTCTTATCTGGACAAGAATCCTGATTGTTCGAGGTGTGGTTCTCTACTCAGTATGGTTTTAGTTTTTTGATATTGTTCATAGAGTCGATCTTACTTTTGCATAAAAAAGCCATCTAGAAGGTTGTGGCTTATAAAATCGAATATAATTGTAAATTTTCTCTCCTGGTCTAGATTGCGATCATCTATGGAAGGATTTCTTGATGCCTATGATCCCACCACCTCTGCTACTCCGGCTGGTGTTTTCGTCAATCGTGTTGAGGTAACCAATGCAATCTTCAAGTGGTTCCTGCACCAATGGCCGAATTTAAACATTTCAAAAAAAATTCAAACAGCCAAGTAACCACATTACTGAGATTATTATATTGTTGGTTGTTTTAGTTTGACAAAGTTGCTTTCAGATCTCAATGCCATTTTAGTTTAAAGAACATTTTGTGGTGGCTGTGCAGGAAAGTGAGTTTGAATGTGTTCCAACATGCCTCATGGATAACGTGATTTCTTTTCTCAATGTAAGCAATTATGCATATTTTAGAATGTTTTTTGTTATTTGTTCGTGTTTCTGTCTCTCTGTCTAACCAAGTCTTGCAGGATGTAAGGGAAGATCTCCGTGCTTCTATGGCAAAGGACATCGTTACCATTAAGAATGAAGGCTTCAAGATTGAAGAAGAGCCCAACCGGCAGTTGATCATGTCCGCGACAGATGAAGAAAGGCTTTCTGAGCCATCTTCGTTGGATTTCCAGAAGAAGATCACTTTGTCCAAACATGAGAAGCAAGATGCTAGTTCAAATTCTGTGCTCCAAAACGGGGAAACATACAAGCGGCTCTTTGGTATGCAAATATTATATAGCTGTCTATTTTTCAAGATTATGTACACAGCCTCTCTCTGCGCAATAACAGCATGGGTTCTATTTCAGAAATGGAAAAGGAAGACGAGCTCGTGAGTCAGCTCTTACGATCTAGAAGCATGGAGGTCGAAAGGTTGAAATCTGATCGACAGAGTTTGATCCTTGTGGCTTCATTGCTTGATCGTATCCCTAACCTTGCTGGTTTAGCCCGGACATGCGAGGTATAACTATGAATTACTCTCTTTGTCTTCCCTTCCATTTCAACAATCAAAGGAAGAAGCAATTTTTTTTGTTGTTGTCTTGTACTTGTTGCATCTAGTTCAGTCAGTGTTAACAAGCCCCTCCCTGCATATTTTCCAGATATTTAAAGCATCAGGTCTTGCTGTCGCAGATGCAAACGTAATACACGACAAACAGTTCCAGCTAATCAGGTATGGTTTATATACTCAAGCCCTCTTTGTATAATGCACAAGTTCATGCTGCTGGATCTGCTTAGAACACAAAAGAGTATGGTAAAATGGATCAGTATATATGAAGAGTGATGCAAAGTGGAGAAGAAAATATGGTCAAGGGTCGCTCTAAATCTGAAAACATGGACCCATAACATCAGTTCCTGCTGAATTAGTAACCCTAAAAAATCTGTTTACAGAGCTTTTCTTTTCTGCAGTGTGACTGCTGAGAAATGGGTTCCAATCATGGAAGTCCCAGTGAACAGTTTGAAACTGTTCTTGGAGAAAAAGAAACGAGAAGGCTTCTCAATCTTGGGACTCGAACAGACAGCTAACAGCGTTTCGCTCGACAAGTATCAATTCCCAAAGAAGACGGTAAGTTCACGAGTAAAAGCAAGAACTAAGGTTTTCTTATGCTCTCACTTATGGCTTTCACCCTCGGAACTAAACTGATCGGGTTGGTCAAATGTTGTCTCTGTTTTTAAGGTTTTGGTGCTTGGTCGGGAGAAGGAAGGCATACCTGTGGACATAATCCATGTACTGGACGCTTGTGTCGAGATCCCACAA
The DNA here is from genome assembly GCA_900406535.1 of Noccaea bulbosa. Taxonomy (NCBI): domain Eukaryota; kingdom Viridiplantae; phylum Streptophyta; class Magnoliopsida; order Brassicales; family Brassicaceae; genus Noccaea; species Noccaea bulbosa. Next base: position 6,858 of record OVBJ01000489.1, on the reverse strand, counting down.
CTTGGAGTCGTTAGGTCCCTCAACGTTCATGTCAGTGGTGCTATTGCCCTATGGGAATACACTCGGCAGCAACGCATTCAATAGTTGAAATTTTTGTTGTTGTTAGTAGTGTGTACTTCAAGGAAGCTTTGAAGCAAGTATGCCCCCTGAGAAGTGAGAACGTGTTTTATATATTACATTTGGTACTAACTACAACACCATATAACAAAAAAAGAAGAAGTCCTCAGCATGTTTCAAAGCTGCTTGAGTTTGCTTGTCATATAATTATTGTTGTCACATCGAACAGTTTCTTGAGTTTGTACACATCTTCTATGTTCTTGCGGATGAAAAAGTAAGTCCAGAAACATAACAGTAACGAACTCTGGTTAGGCTATCAAAGTAAAGCCATAAAGAAGCCTGTCGTCTGGAATTGAATAAAATGGGAAGATGCGTCGCACCCAATTGAAAGTTCTAAACACACAAAAAGCCCGAATTCAGTTTTGACCTTTTTCAATCGGGTCGGGTTTATGCTCGGGTCACGAAATCGCGTTTCGTTGACCGCAATTTTAAGTAATTGACATGGATTCCACGTATTTACATGTTGAATTACCGAATTAGTTTTGATTGCTTTATAATATAAACAACGCAACGCGGTCTCTCTCGATTTTCAAAATTATTTTCTCAAGGTGAAGCCGTATCCGTATCAAGAAACGCTAACAATGCAGTTGGGAAATATCGTGTTCTTTGCTCTCTTCTTCTTCTTCACCGTATCTCCTTCTCTTTGCTCTCTTCTTCTTCTTCTTCTTCTTCTTCTTCTTCCCTTTATCTTAGGCTATAGAAACACTGCATAATCCACAAATATGCAGATGCTTACATATTCGAAACTTTCCCTTAAGTTCCCGCAAGTGTTTGGCTGAGAAAATTCCTCAGAGGCGTCTTGCGATGTCAGCAAATCCAGACTAGAAGCCCCTTCACTTGGATCCTAATTAGATCTATCTTTAGTTTTCGATGACATGTTCTTGATGCCTTATGCTTAATCTTCTTTAAAGTGAATAATGTGAATATCCTTGAAACAATTTCTGCATTTTCAGCCTTTGTCTCCTTCAGATTCTCCTCTTTCTTTCGTTCTGAACAATTTTGTCCATTTTCTGCACTTCACGCATCTTTCTTTCGCTCTGATCTTCAGAAACTTGCAACATTTAGGTGACTTTTCCAGCAAGCAACATCATCACCAATCTGAAAAATTTCTCTACCTGTTCTTCAATGTCGCTTTGATCATCACATGAGTTCGTGTGTATCAGCTTGTATGGTAGACCTTATGACATATGTTTCACCATAATGCAGCCACACTAACTTGTCTCTTGAACCACCAAGAAACACTTACTTATTCCTTTTGACTGTTGATGGAATTTTACTCTCCATCTTAACGTCTCCTCCTCTTTCAATTTCATGAACTTAAGAAAAGCTCTCTTTGGTGTCATATGGCAGGAACAGCCATTATCTAACACCCATTTCATTTCCTGGATCCTGCAGGTTTACCTGACGTTATGTTGTGGTCTCTTGTCGTCCTGTGCAGGCAGGCCCGGTCCAAAGCATAAGCGAAGAAAATGACCGAGTAGAATATCCAATTTAATAAGGGCATATTTCTTGTAAATTTTATATATCATGTACAAAGTTGTTTTTAAGACTTTTTAATAATATTAAATTTATAGGTTATTTGTTAACAAATATATATTTATTATGTATATTATTAAATAATAATTATATTTTAAAATGTTAGTGTTAAAGAAAAAATTAAAACTTTCATCCAAGTGTCAAACAAACTTACAATCAATTCCAATTTCACAACAACTTTTGTTATAGATTTGATTTTTTTTTTTTTTTTTCTCTATACAGCTTTCTTCATTGTTGTAAGTTTTCATCATTGTCTTTGTTCCATATATGAGTTATTGTTTTTTTATCTTAATATTGTTTTTTTTTTTTGCAAGCAATAATGCAAAAAGAACGATATTTCTACGGAAATTTTGTTGGTTTAATTTTCTCGCAAATTATTTACAAAACTAGGATTGTTTGTTTAGAAATGGTTTATTTTATAAATTTCTAAGATTTTTCTGTTTTTACTATCATGTGATCTTGGAGAAAGAAAATATTAAAAATGCATATTTTTTAGATTTGTTTAGGGCATTCATAATCGTTCTATGACACTGTGTGAAGGTAAAGACCATTCATAATCGTCCTACTGACACTGTGTGAAGGTAAAGACCGCTGCTAGTATGAAGCACGACAGGGAGAATAAAATGCAATCAAGGAACTTAAACCACTGGGAAAAGTACATGGGAGAGGGTTTCTATACAAATTACTCAGTAAATACAATATATGTCTTAGAACATGTTTTGAATAGTTTCTTGAGTTGAGTCCTCAGCAAGTTTCAAAGCTGCTTGAGTTTGCTTGTCATATAATTACTGTTGTTGAGTTTTAGAAACTTTTAATATATTGTTGAGTTTAAATACTCACTCTGTAATATTTTAGAAACATTTACTATTCTTTGTCACAAAACCGACATACGGTTAGAAATAAAGTCCTTGTAATTTATTAATTCGTATAATGCAGATAAATTAGGAGATTTTTTTTAATTATTAATATATCAGTTTACCTAAACATAATCCAACCAACGAAAAAATAAATTACTTGAAGTATTATAAAACAGGTAGAGTATTTAAGAGTGCTGCTTGAATCAAAGATATCTATTATTAATAAAAATTGACCCTATAGGTTTTAAGGATGTCCTACAGGGTAAAAATATTAGAATATGAGACATGCAAAAATATTTTTTTCGCTTAGAATATGAGACATGCAAAAATATTTTTTTTTCCCATTAGAATATGCAATATTTTTCCGTTATAATATGGAAAATAAATTTTTCCCATTTAATTATTTTTTTTTCTAAAACACATGTCAATATCTTAATTAATAGTTGTAATATAAAAATTTGACACATGTCGCGATCTTATAAGTTATAAAAATCTGACGTGTAGCAACCACGTCGCGCGCATCCAGCTTTATATAATAAGATACTGAAAAAAACTCAATTTGTTTGGTCCACATCAACATTACATATGATATCATCAATAAAAATATATAAGAGATAAATCTTCTATTTAAATTTTTATCAACAACAAAAATATCAAACAACTATAACACTAGGAATCTTTTGCTTTTTGTAGTCAAATTAGGAAAATTAATTTTCTTATCTATTACTTATAAAAATTAAAAGTATTTGATAGATTTTAATAAAATATATACAAAAACGAATTTCAATAAGAAAAAAAAAATTATTAGAATATTTGAAATATAATAGTTTATCTTCATGTCAATATTATATTTAATAATAGCATTTAAATTATTTGTTACACATTTTGTTAGATTGTAAACATTTGATCAAACATTTTTTTTTTTTAGAAACTTGACATAGATATATTCAAAACAAGATCGTTGTAACATTGCTACATATGTTGAAAACAATTTCTACATATTTGAAAACATAATATTTAGAACAAAATTATATATGTTATATTTTCATTTGAATAAAATTAACCTAATTATATATATTATATGTTGTAAAGTAAGATATATTTTGGAAAAAAGGTTTAACCGTTTAAGGATGAACATAAAAATGAGGATTTTAGCAACTTATTTTTATTAAACTACATGTTTGTCTTTTTTTATTTAAAAAGATAATAGTATCCAGTATATAAAATTACATCCAAAAATGTTAGTAAAATACTTGTACGAATTATAGTATATACTCACACATTTAGAAAAAATAATTATTGATTATGAAGAAAAAAAAATATTTTATGTTTGTATAAGTGATTAAGATATAAATAAATTATGTTTGTACAAGTGAATAAATGTTATTAACAACAAAATATTGACTTAATATTAGACTATATAAGTAACATTCCACTCAAAATACAACAATTGGCAAAATTTGATTTTTATACATAATTACCATCAATATCTATCTGATCCATACAAATAACACGTGAGTAACACTTTCTAAAATTATATTTAAACAATAAAGTATGTTGTGGATCAAACTCTAATTGTCAAAGATAGACATGATATTCAAAGCAAAACATTGAGAAAATAGACATAAATTAAGAGTATAGTGATAAGTGATGTGAAGATTAAACACTATCCTAAAGATTTTTTTTCTTAAACCAAACCTAATGGCATAATAAAAATAAATCTTATATGAATGATGATAAAAGTAACAAGGAATATATAAGCTAAAAATTGTGTAAAATCTAACGAAAAAAATACTCTCCACGATCATTGCAGCTTCCTAACAAAGATAATAGCAGTCCTTCATTATTCATGATAACTGGATTTTCTTTCGATTTCCTTAAACACACTTGCACGAAAATTGGTATACATATTAGCAATTGAACGACCAATTCCTCTCTATATTGCAATTCATTGAACTTTGCATTTATATTAATTAAATTGATAAAACAAAAATTTAATTTCAAAATAGTACACAATTTGAATCAACATAAATCAGATATTATAGGTGGATAGGTACACAACATCAAACATACATTTAAACGAATAACCAAACACACAAGCTTTTTTAGAATGTATTTTAAACTGGCTATTCGTAATAGGTACCCTTAGGTACTTATGGAAGCCTAAAATCTTATAGGGACTCATGTATGATTTAAAAACAAATCTAAAATTAAAATATCAAAGCATTAAAAATGGAAATTAACATGTAAACTGATGTTGACAATTTATGTTGTTCGTTTTTCCTTTTTACGGGAAATCGCAATAGGGAAAAGGAAATCTTGCTCCTCAAGTCTCCTTGTCCTTAACAGATTATGACTTTTTTATTTATGTTCGGCAACATATCGATCAGTGTTTATATATAGAGTTGCAGAAATCTACAAATCAGAATTTTCATCAACCTCTCAGCTACGAACGCTTCTTCTCTCTCTGATCGATCCAAAAATCAATCCTCTCTCTATGATTTTCTCCATGATGAATTCTTTGGAGACGATGAAAGAAGACTTGATTCTAGAGATCATGTCTCATTGTGCTTCAACGGAGGTTGCAAAATTCCGTTTACTAAACAAAGCCTGCAACAAACGAAGTTATGAGTTCTTCTTCCTCAATCGTCATCTTCATAGAGCCAACTCTGTTTTTGGCTATTTCATTCAAAGCTACAGCCAGTTTAAGTATCACCCTACTTTTGTCTCCGGCTTCGTCGACGAAGAAGCTCCTCCTGAAAAAAAACAGAACCTCGCTTGAATTTCTCCCTCGGAAAGATGTTAAGATTGAAGCTTGCGATACACATCATGGGATCTTGCTCTGCGTCGATGATAATAGATTCAAAGGAGGAAAACGAATACCACCAGATTACATCGTTTGTAAACCGGCTACGAAGCAGTACCGAATCATACCAAACCCGAAAACCCGTTATTTCACTATTGCAACCGGTTTAATGGTGATTCAGTCGAACCCGTTTCGGTATAAGATCGTTAGAGTTTCTGAACCAATGACTCACGAGAGGAGGAAGATGAAGGAGGGTTTCTACAATCTCAACTGCGAGGTTTTCGATTCTGATTGCTTCGCATGGAAGCGTCTGAGTGATTTGGAAATACCGATGGACAAGTCCTTCGTGCCGGTATCAGAAACACCGGTATCTTCGTACGGTTTCTTGCATTGGTTAACGAGAGAAAACGATGTGATTCGGTTCTGTTTTCAAACCGAAACTTGGTCTAACTTCCCGGTTCCGGAAGATGTAGTAGGTGATGATGGTTCTCTGGATTTGGTCAGCTACGAAGGAAAGCTAGGTGTGATATGTTCTACTTCGAGACAAGGATATGATTTGTGGGTTCTGAGCAACAGTTTTGGAAATTCTTGGGTGAATGTGAAAGATATGAAAATTACAGGGGTAGAAGATAAATATGCAGAACCTCTATGGTTCCCAAGCAGCGACGTCGTATCGATGAATGGTTTTTGTCGGCTTGGTCTATGCAACATGAACAACAAGAAGTCTTCGTATTTGGGTATGACTCAACATTCATTGCCTCACTATTTACCGAGAGAAATTTGTTTTCCTTTCTACTCAAACTACGAAAGAGTTTGTCTGAATGAAGATCGTGTTGGAAGGTCCACCAGATGTAAACGGTCAAAGGCAAAACAAATCAAAGATTGTAATTATCTGCAAAATTCCATGTTGTTATCATATGGTTATAACTTATAATTGTTATGTATCTTCTTCTTTGATTCCCTCTTTCATATCTTTGGTTAAGATTATTAAAATGGGGGAATTTCATTTTTTTACCTAAACATTTTTTTTTTTAAAAACTATACCCAATATGATCAGACCCGACTCAATAATTTGAAGAGTCTTAGGCAAAATAGAAAATATGGGCCTTTTTATAAAATAAATTTTGTTTTTTAAATATAAAATATATGAATAAAATAAAATATGGGCTTTTCTCATTTATTTTCGAAAATTATAGGTCTTTTTATGAAAATTATGGACCTTTTGTGAAAAGTATAAGCTTTTTGTGTGTTTTGTATTTTGTAAAAAAAAAAAAATAAATAATGGGCCTTTGGGCCCATGGCGGTCGCACAGCTCGCCATGGGTTAGAGCCGGGCCTGAATATGACTTTTTAACCAAAAGTATACCCCAAAGGGTGTAAAAAGACCATTTGATATTTCATAAACAAACAATAAACGCGTGATGCAATTTACCATTTTACCTACGTAGGTGAAGTCTACAGCTGAAGTTTAAGAAAAGTAGACTTCAAAACGAAGTCTACAACAGATAAAAATCTTAAATTTAAATTATAAAATTAAAGAAAA